>VDFB02000015.1:209063665-209115252 GCA_007258455.2 Sequoia sempervirens | reverse complement strand
AAAATTTAAATTAATTAAATTCATGCAAATCTTGAAAGGCAAGATTGCCGAGAAGTGCAAGTTGCATTTATGATTTTTGTTGAAGAATTTGCTGGAGGTTATTTTGGATCTGGGAAAAACACAGAGGCTATTCAATTTTCTTCACAGGAAAAATATTTGAGCTTTGTAAAAAAAATTGTTTATGCTATTTTGGTGATATTGTATACTTGTGGAAGATCCCTTTGGTGGGAAGATCTTTGAGGTTGGGTTTTAGATTTCTTTTGGATTTGGTGTTTTGGAGAGGTTGGAGGATTGCACTCTATAGGCAAAGGTTTCATTCTTCAACAGCTAAGTTCTTCAAATCACGGGAGAACAGGTATTTTTCTTGTTTTAATTTATTTTTCTTAGAAAAAGAATCTTTGAGGAAATATTTAATTTGTGAATTCCTGTAATTTTTCTCCGTAAAATATTTTGTGAAGATTTTATTAAACAGTTGAAATTTTTTTCAAAACAAATAGGAAAGTTCTTGAAAATTTCCAAATGAAATTACCTGGGTATCTATAGAAAATTCATAAAAGAAATTAAAGAATTCTTTGTAGGATTTTATGTTGAATTCATCTGTTGATGGATTAGGGAAAAAGAAACCTTTGAATAGAGTTCTGATAAATATTACCTATAGTGAATATGTTGTTCTCAAATTTTACTCCATTTATTTCTTTAATTCACAAAAGAATTATGTGCAGATAAATGACTGTTGCTTATGTGAATTTTAATTTCCTTGTGTAATTGAAATATATAAATATATATATATATATATATAAATATGTATATTTATTTGTTAAATATATATATGCTGGTTTTATTTTATGAGATTATGTTATTCTCTATTAAAAAATATATATATATATATATAAATTTGTCATTTTTTTTCCGTCTGTACGGAAATTATGAAATAGAATTTAAAAAAAAAAATTAAATACATTGGGGAGGGCCGAAACCCTCCCCACATATTATTGTGGTGGGCGCAGCCACCATGGCTGTGCACAGCAGTCAGTGGCTGCTGGGCGCAGCCCTGGCAAGGCTGCATCCTCCCACAAGGAGGCTGCGACAGGAGCCGCGAGCCTTACCAGGGTTGATATTTCATTTAAAAGTTTTGATTGCGGATTTTTGTATTAATTATTAAATTTGGGTTTTATTTATATTCAATATAAATATATTTATATATATATATATGTATATGTATTTATATATATATATATTTATATATATATATATATATATATATATATATATATATATATATATATATATATATATATATATATAGATATTTATATATATATATATATTTATATATATATATATGAATATGAGTATATATTGATTAGAATAAATATAATAATAAGTATATTTTTATTTATACATAAACATATATGAATATATGTTTGTATAAAAGTATTAGTAATTTATTAAGATAGAAAAATAATTTTGATTATTAAAAAAAATGCATGTGGAATTTAAGATTGGGAAAACATAGAATATACTCTTAAGTGAAATTGAGAAAATCAAAGAAATAGGTTAAATGAAACAAATACTTTAGTTATTTTCAGAAAAGATCTTTTATTGAGTTGATTTATATTCATGTTGTTTTCAAATTGATTTAAGTGGATTTAGTAAATCCGAATACTAGATGTTTATATTCCTGATTTGCTTTTAAATTTTACTTTCTTTTATTGGGCAAATGGGAATTATTTCGTGATTTCAAGTCTTCCAGTTGTAGTCTTTTCAAGGGAAATAATTTTTTTACTATGGTTTCATATGTTTGAACAAACTAGGGTAGTGCACCGGATTTTTGTGAACAGATTGTGATGTCCATTGTGGTATTTCTGGTATTATGTGTTGATCTCTTTGTGCACTATGTCTATCCTAGTTAGTAAACTTAGATTCCTTGTTATGTTTAGGGGAGTGGCTCTGTGTAAGGGCCAACACACAAAGTGGTGTCTAGGTAATTTACAAAGAGTTAGTAAGTTAGTGATAACTAAATAACACAGTAGTTAGACTAAAATCCTTAATAAGATGTTTATGCCTCACTTAATGACTCTTGAGCTAGTTCAGTCTTGAGTATAAGATGAGAAGGCCTAGAATGGAAAATTGGTGTCTTTTTTCTTCAAAAGACATTCGATTCCGCAATGATTTACAATGGGGCCGGGTTTCGTAAGAGGTTACCAGGGTAACCCAAGTTGGGGGCCGGAACCTAGGAAAAAACACCAGGGTAACCTTTGCAATATTGTGATGACACTCCACCTAAGATAATAGTTAACCTTGAGTATGTACTACATTTGATTGTCTTAAATCTGGAAGCAATGTAACCATCAGTCAGTTTTGTACTTGTGTCTAGGGTTAGTAGATTATGTCTAGGTAACCATATTACTATCTCATAGCACGGGGGGTGGACCTACGGGTACCACATGGTTGGGTGGAACATGCACCTTACTCCGTTGGGTCCCCAATTTATGATCATGTCAATGAGAGCTTCATGGATGGAGAGCTCGTACTTGGATACAGATGTATTTTCTTTAATGCATTATTGTAAAAACTTGTATTGTAAAACATCCCTCAATTGTTTATGAGGTGAACTTATGTAAATGTAAATTGTAATTATTATTTGATCTACCTCATCAGATGAATGAGTATTGTAATAACTTATCAAATGTAATGTAAGAAATCAAGTTTGTACTTTATGCTATCTTGAATGGAATATCAAATGATGTGAAATGTTTACTTTTTAATGTTTATGTTAATTAATTATAAGCAATGCGAAATAATAAAGTTGTCTATGGAAACTCAAGTAGTGTAATGTCACGTAACTTAATGAATGTATGCAACTAATTAACTTAATATTATTATTTTAAAAAAAAATTATTACACCTTTATAACACAACTGCAACATTCCTTAGGTTATTATGATAGGGCATTACAGTGCCATTCAAATATCTAAATATTATTTTAACAATAACATGTGTTTCCTTAGAATCTTCTTGAAATCTAGCCATAAGATAGATAAAATTCATAATATCCGGTCTAGTAGCATTCAAATAAAATATTCCACCAATCATAGATCTATACTTGCTTTGATCAGCCTTAGGTGAATCATCATCTTTACCCAATTTTCAACTAGTCACCATAGGAATACATACGGGTTTGGAACCATCCATCCAAAACTTCTTCAACATCTCTTTCACATACTTAGACTGTGAAATAAAAATTCCTCTTTGTTTGATTAATCTATAGACTAAGAAAGAAATTCATCTCCTCAAACATGACATTTCAAATTCTTTCTACATCTCTTCTGCAAACATCTTGCACATATTTTCATTTCCTCTAAAAATAATGTCATCAAAATATACAACTACAATCAATATTTTGTCATTTTCAATCTTAAAATATAGATTACTATCTGTCGTACCATTTTTGAAACCTTGCTGAATCAAATACCTATCTAGCCTTGCATACCAAGCTCTAGGAGCTTGCTTCAATCCATATAAGGCCTTCTTCAGTCTACGCACCATATCCGGTTGATCTGACAATTGAAATACTTCCAGTTGTTCCATGTAGACCTCTTCTTCTAGCTCACCATTCAAAAATGTTGACTTGACATCCATCTGATAGACCTTGAAGTCTTTATGAGCAGAAAATGCTAAGAACATCCTTATGGCTTCCATTCTTGCTACCAGATCAAAATTTTCTTGAAAATCTATGCCTTCTACTTATGAGTAACCTTTACACACAAGCCTTGCTTTGTTTCTAACCGCTTCTTCATTCTCTTTCAACTTATTTCTGAATACCCACTTTGATCCAATAATATTTTTATCGATTGGTCTTGGGACCAATTCCCAGCTTTGATTCTTCTCAATTTTCATAACTTCTTCTTTCATGGCTTCCATCCAATGCTCATATTTACATGCTTCACTTACAGTCTTTGGTTCAATCTCAGAAAATAAACACAGATTTACTTCAGCAGTAGCTCTGCTTCTAGTTAATACTCCTTTAGTCTTATCTCCAATTATCTAACTTTTTGAATGATTCTTCTGCACATATCTAGGTTTCTTAGGTGACACCACTAGAGCTTCTTTTTCTCTTTCATTCTACTTCTCTTGCTCATCCTTTTCCTATTCTTCCACAATCTCTTCAATTCTTACAAAATTAGGTTCATCAAATACATATCCATCAATCCCAATTGAATTCTTCATTGTCTCATCAACCTTGACATTTGCACTTTCCATAATCTTTCTCAGTCTTTTATTGAAACATCTGTATGCTTTGCTTTTAGTAGAATATTCAAGAAAAATTCCTTCATCACTTCTTGCATCAAACTTACCTAAGGTTTCTTCATCTCTTCTGATATAACATAAATTCTTTTGAGTACTTTGAAATACTTGACAGTAGAAATTCTTCCATGCCATAGCTCATAGGAGGTCTTTGTACTATTCTCTCTTGAACTCGATTGAATACATAAACACCAGTATGAATAACTTCTCTCCAGTAAACTTCTGGTAAACCAACCTTAGTAATCATTGATCTAGCAGCCTCTCGAACTGTTATGTTTTTCCTTTCAACAAATCTATTCTACTGAGGAGTTCTCGGAGCAGATAATTGTTTCTTTACTCCATGCACTTCACAAAATATATTAAACTCATGGGAGGTGAATAATCCACCTCTGTTAGACCTTAAGTATTTTATCCTAAAATTCAATTTGAATTTTCAACCATAGCTTTGAATGTCTTGAATCTATCTAATGCATCTGATTTCTTTCTAAGAAATGTAACCCATGTATATCTAGAATAATCATCAATCAAAAGCATAAAGTACCTTTCACCTTGTAGACTTATCACTCTTGTAGGTCCACAAAGATCTATATGAATTAAGTCCAGTAGTCTAGTAGTAGATTGTTCTTTTGATCTATAATGACTTCTTGTTTGCTTTCCAAACTGATAATTCTTGCAAATAACATTATTAGGCTTTGTAATTCTTGGTAAATCTCTCACAACCTGAATTGCACTAATCCTTTCCAAGTTATCAAAATTCATGTGAAATTTTCTCCTATGCCATAACCAACTGTCATTAATCTGAGTCATAAAGCATCGTCCACCAACACCCTTAAGTTGATAGATATTTCATTCAAATTTCTTTCCTACAACAATCAATGTTTCAAATCCTTTTTAGATTTAACATTTCTCATCCTTAAACACAAGATCATATCCCTCACTGCACATCTGTCCAACACTCAAAATATTATGCCTTAAACCCTTAACATAGTAGACACCATCAGTTTTATGCTTGCCATCAAAACTTACTAAACCTATCCCACAAATTTTAGCACTAGTATCATCTCCAAACATAACGAAGCCTCCATCATATTTTTCAAGTTTAGCAAACTTACTTTTATCACCAATCATGTGATGTGAACAACCACTGTTAACAACCCAATGATCTACTAGAACACTTAATGATTTTTTAAAATTTACTTAAGTGTTTATTTGGAGGAAATGTCTATATATTTATCATTGAATAGTACAATTTTGTTCAAATTTAGATTCATTATTTTATTTTTTATTCATTTATATGTATATATTCTTATATATTTAATCTTTATCATACCTTTATTTAACTATTTACCACATTTATTTATATGTTTATTTTTATGTAATCATTATCTATTTAGATATGATCATTTGGTACAATTTGATTTTATATGCTAACATTTAAGGACATTCAATTGCATTCATTAAAGACATGATATTTCACATCTTTTTTCTCATTATAGAGCATAGAAAGAACAATTAATAGTGAAATTCTTCAATTTGATATTTTGAAAGGACTAACAAATTTGCATATACTAGTCCAGGTCCCTTGCTTGTTGTCTTCAAACCTCTTGGCATATTTATAGGGGTTGACCAAGGAGAACTTATCTCCTAGTGATAAAATGATAGTGTTGCAAAAATGAAGAACATTTCATTTTGTCATTTTTGTGTTGTCATTGATGCCACCATGATATATGAGTTGCAACTGCAAGATCAAATCTGAATTTGTTCTGGTATTCTGGTCTGGTATGTTGGTCCACAATTGTTTGCTGGTGATTATTCTTGTTTACGGTTTTGAGAAATGATTTATGGATTCTAGAAGCACATTCATTCAAGATCTCATGTACTCAAATGCTCGTATGGTGTATCGATATTACTCTGTTTTGCTATTAGGTCTATCCTTGGCTGACCTGCTGAATGAGTTGTGTAATGATGAATTTATTTTTTATGCAGACATATGTGTAACCTATCTTAGGTTTGAGCTGACATGATGTAGCGTGTTGGGCACTTCAATTGTTTTTGGGAAGTTTTTCTGAATGCCTAAAGCCAATAGTTGGTATTTTTGGTAAATAAGAAGTGCATCTAATTAGGCCAACCTAATTGATGCTTGCAGAGAGATCATATATATATATATATTGAATATTTTTGAAGGTTGATATATATGTGTGTGTGTTTTGAATGCAAATGTGAAGAAGAACAAATATGATGAAGTGTGTCAAGTTACTTTACTGAGCTTCATTGGAATTGAATCTACACTCATTAGGTGTACTTTATCAGTTCATTTTCTTGCTATAAGCCATTTTGTCTTTGTAATTCTATAGGCAATGAGCCTTTGTATTTGGACAGTGAGTCTTGGCAGTGAGCCACCCCATTTTTGTAATATCTTATAACCGGTTATACTATATTGTGAGTTAACACTCACCGTAGTTTTTTCCCAAATTGGATTTTCCATATAAAAATCTTGGTGTTCATGTGTTTTGTGATTTCATGCTATGTTAATGCTCTTACTTATCTTTGCTATTGTGTGCATTGGAATTATTGGATGGTAGCTAATCAAAAAATCTAAGAAGATACTGATTCACCCCCCCTCTCAGTATCTTGGATATTCAACAATTGGTATCAGAGCTTGGTTCCTCTGGATAAGCCTAACATCTTGAGGGAGATCTTGAAGATGGAAGAAATGAAAGAGAAAAGCTCCAGACTGCCCTTGAAGATCTTGATAAAGTTGAAAGAGAAAAGATAGATCTGAAAGAGAATCTTGAAGATACAAATGAATGTGTCCATAAACTAAAAGAGAAATTGAAAAAGTTAAAAGAAAGGAATAGGGAAGTAACTGATCAATTGAAGCAGGCTAATGAAGAAATTACCGGTTTGAAAGTGCAAGTAGATGAGAAGAAAAGAATTGAAGAATGCATGAACAAATTGGTACAAAGCAAGTTTGATGAATGTACCAAGCTTGAACAAGAAGTGAACTTGAAAGTGGATTTGGAGAAGGCCAAACTCTGTGATAACAATTTCAAATCCACCTTTAACAAACTTGATGAATTAATTTCAGGACAAAACCGAGTAAAGACAAAGGTGGCTTGGGAATGGATGGAGGTGAAAACTTTAAGGACAACAAAAAGACTCAGAATAAAGGAAAGTAGAAAGGAAATTTGCTAGGAAACAACCTGTGAGACAACCTAATGCACAAAGGTATCCTTATTTTAATGAAACTTGTTTTTCATGCAACAAATTTGGTCACAGGGCTTCAGAATGTAGGAGTCAAATGAATCAGTTTCCTAGTTCCTTCACTAGTCAATGTTTTGCATGCAAAAGAATTGGACATAGGGCAAGTGAATGCAAAACCTTGATGATAAATCAATTTAATGGAGGAAGAGTGAATCAATAATTTAATGGCTATTGTTATACTTGTAACAAGTATGGACATAAAGCTAATCAGTGCAAAACAAGAGTAAGTGGAAGTCAATCTAGTCAAAGAAATATTATCTATTATGACTGCAACAAACCAGGACATATCTCAAGAGTTTGTAGAAGCAAGGGTAAGAAGACCAATCCAGTAGAAAAGAATGAATTGGTCAAGAAAATTGAAAAAGAAGAGAAGCAATAAATTAACAAGATTTGGAGGAAGAAAGAAGAGCCTAAAATAGTAGATGTGTCTGTGCCGTCATCTAGTACAAAAAATTCCTCTGGGAACTAGACCCAGCAAGGTCTAAGGGGGAGCTTTAACAAAAAATCATTTGAACCCCATGATGTTTGAGATGTTAGTGTTTGGCACAAAGATATGTCATGATAAATGATAATCTAGAATTTATGCAAGTGGAACCAGAAGAAAATATGAAGGAATGATCCTTTGTAAATAAAATTAGGTTTTTTTTAAGCAGAGAAGAAGTGTTTTTTAGCAGCTTTTTGAAATTGGCTACATTTAATGTGAATTAGGGTAGCTCATTGTTTAATAAAGAATATGTGTAAGGAATTTTCATCACTCGTGCATTTGAAGAAATTGAAGAGACTTTTGGAGCATTCTTGAGGAGACTTGGAGTTTGAGCTGTGCAAACCCTAGTTCTAGGTCTTCGTGGACAAATAGGTATTTTAATTTTTTAAGCAGTTGTGGTTTATGTTGTTCGAGTTGTTTGAATTCAAAATTGGAAGAATGGCAACCCCTATAGTCATTAAAGCATCAGAGAGACCTAGACCATCTTATAGGAAGTATTCCTCAAATTTTTTTGAAGATGACTCCATGGGTGCATTCTCATCAATCCCTCATGGAGTTATGCCAATTGAGGATACAAGTATGTATACTCAAGTAAATATTGAGGAGTTCAATCACACAAAACTGATTGACATTTGGCAGAATGAGCTTACTGGAGATGATTTCCTGATAAAACCTAAATACTTGAACTTGGTTGTAAAAAGGTTAGACAGTTAGAATAATTTTCCCAACTTCAGTTTTGTGGTTGATGACAAATTTGTGAAGCGAGTCCTAAGAATAATTCATGATAAGTTTCTATGGATTGACCGACCACACCTGATAACTAGGGAGGTGATTAGGCCTATTACTGACCTCTAGGATAAGGGTACAATACCTATATTGAAAGCCATGAAGAATGAGGTGGTAATGGAACTTACATGAGCCACATATGACAAGAGAGCCTTAACGACAAAGTCCATTCCTAATCCAACTGTGGAGTATGCAACTATCATGATTGGTCACAAAATATACTTCACAAACCAAGAAAACTTTTTTTCGGCTACAACAATTTATATTGGTTTTGATATGGTTGTAAAAGTTGCAAACTATGACTTATGTTAGCTTCTTTGACAATAGTTTCTTGAGAATTTGAAGTCAACAAAGGAAAGGAATTATGCTTTCAAATTTGGTCCATTGATTGTATGTTTGTTCTATTTCACGAAAAGACTCCCTAGAAAGAATGGTGAAATGTTTTGGGACTCGTCTAGACTGGTGGAACATCAAATTCTTGATTATATGCATAGTCTGGGTGATTTTAAAGCTTAAGAAAATGCTCTAACAATATTCTTTGTTGTATTTAAGAGCAACATGAATGAGAGAGATAAGATTCTGAGGAAAATTGTTGACAAATACAAAGATGACATCATATTTCATGTTTCCTCTAATGAATGCATGATTGAAGCAGTAGAACCCCATACCATATGAATTCAGCCATTGGGATATGAAATTACTGAAGAAGAGGTTGAGGGTTATGTACAAATGTTGTTGAAGAATCTGAAGGATCCCAATGAACCCAGAATTGGTACTTATGCAGAAAAGTCTATGGAAATCCACATAGAGCTCCAAAAGCCCAAAATTAGAAAGAAAGTGGAGAAGATGCTTAAAGAAGTTGGATTCATTGATGTGGAAATTTACCTTGGAAGGGCTAAGGGAGAACAGTTGGAGGCAGGATCATCTAGCTTGAGGAGATCCAGAAAGACCACTTGCTATGCCCTCCACAACCCCTACAGTAAATATTGAACCCAATATCGCTGATAAAGGCAAAGGCCCAGTTTCCTTTGGATCTACTACTAGATATAGGAAGATGAAATAAACTCCTCTGATGGCCCCTAGAAAAAGAGGAAAGAAAGAGAAAGAGACAAGGGAGAAAAATCTCAGTGTTATAGATGATCAGGATGAAGAGGAAGAAGATCCTGCTACAAAACTAGTGAGGAGAAGAAGAGGAAGTTTATCCTCTAGTGAAGGTGCTTCTAAGGAAGTTGTTGGTTTTAAGAGAGTGCATGTTGTATCATCTTTTGATGATGAGGAAGAGCAAGAATTTGGTGTCCATGTGCACACTAGACCAGATTCAAAGAAGGCTAAGGTGTTTGGTGAAGCCTCTACAGGCCAGAGAGAAGAACAGGACAATCCAGTAAGTTCTGGTCCCCATTTTAAACTAGAGGCAACTCTCAATACTTTGTTACATTTTGAGAACATGCTAAATCCTACAAAAAAATATTATGATAATGTTGGAGAAGAGGATAAGAAAACTTTGCTTTTAGCTATCATTCAATATGTTATCATCTTGGAAGTTAAGTGGGATGATATAAAGAAAGATGTACCTAAGAATATGTGGGAAGCCCTAATGAAAAGGAGATCAGAGGCTATTGATTTTGAAGAGAAAATTAGGAATGATGCATATGATAAGATTAGGTCTTCCCTAACCCCGGATGATCTGGAGACTTTGAAAAAGATTTGTGCAAAGACGTTTCAAATGAAGAAAAGGGTAAATATTTTAATGACAAGGAATAAAAAGATGACAAAGAAGATAAGGAAGGAAACAAAAAAGGTGATCTGAGATACAATAGAGAAATATGGCATGCTTAAGGCTGATGAAGATGCCGATGTTGAAAATACTAAGGAAGATATTCCTCTTGATACAGGTAATGGAGATATTTCTAAAAACATTGATGTTGAAGTTGATGCCGGTGGTGAAATTAATCCTCTAGAAAGTTAGAAGTAGAACGAAGGTGAAGTTGAGCCTGAAAAGCATAATGATGCTCCTCCAGAGTATACTGAAGGTGAAAAAGGAAATAATGAAAAAGGTAATTCTAAAGAAGGAAAAGGAAATGAAGAAGAAGAAAAAGATAATCCAAAAGAAGAGCAAAACAAAGATGGAAAAATGGAAATGATGAAGATAAAGATGAAGATAAAAAGGATGAAAAGAATGAAGAAGAAGAAGAAGAGAAAGTGGAAGAAGAAGAGGAAGAGAAGGAAAAGAGAGAGGAAGGAAAGAAAAATGAGGAATCTACTGGGAAAAATGAAGAAAAGAAAAAAAAAATTGTAAAATCTCTTAAGCATATGAGAGAATCATCCTCCGGTAATGATGTTCTGAAAGGTTTGTTGTCCAAGTAGATCATATTTCAGCCAATAATCCCTCAGGAGCTTCTACAAATTCCTATTATTGAAGGGTTTGTAGATATGGAGAAGATGTCTTTGGTGCATAAATTAGTGGTAGGAGATGCATTGCGGGCATCCAAAAGGAAGGAGATTCTTGAGACACATTAGAAAGGAACAAAACTCATAGAAGATGATCTTAAGGCATTACAAGAGGTCACACCTGGTGTATCTATTGATGCATCCCTCGCTCCTATTGAAAATTTGAGATTGTTGTTAGACTCTTTCAAGGAGTATACCTTTGGGCTTGGAGAAAATACAAAAAAAGAAGTTGAGGAGAAACTAGTATAGAAAAGGCTATTGGCATTGCATGACAAGTGTGCTCTTGCACACTCAAATGTTGAAAAGAACCTAGATGTTGTGAAGTTTTGTGAGTCAAAAGTGAATGTTGTTCTTTCTTATTGCTTAAGTGGCTAGATGCCACTCAGAAAATTAAGGTTGTTATGGACTCTATTGAGTCTCAGCTAACTGCTATCTCCGATACTTATAGTATATCCAAAGACAAAGACAGATCAACTTGGAACGCCATTATTGCACATAAAGATAAATTCTTTGTCTTATAGAAGTAGAAGGAAGAAATTATCAGAAAATTTGGTCAGTTGAGTGACATTATAAGAGTAGAATACACTCCGGTTGGAAAAGCCCTGGTAGGCACATAAAATCTTGAGAAGATAAACTTAATTCCTAATACTTTAGATGATGTAGAAGAAACTCTGGTAGAGCTAGAATCCCTAAACATGATGTTGATTAGTGCAAAGGATAGCTGGGAAAATGGTAAATTAGTATGGGAAGGTATTCTGAAGGAGCTGCAAGGCTAACCATCCTCCAGTTGATACATGTTTCATTGTTTTCTTTGCTTTCATGTTTCAATTTCAATTTTTGGGACACCCTTTGTCCTTGATGTCAAAGGGGGAGTGAAGAAAGGTTAAATGCTGGTGTTAGGGGAGAAGTATTGTAAATAAGAAGTTTTGTAAATATTCTTTTTTTGGCACACATTTCCATCAATGAAAAAGGGGGAGATTGTTGGAAAAATGAAGAACATCTCATTTTGTCATTTTTGTGTTGTCATTGATGTCACCATAATATATGAGTTGCAATTGCAAGATCAAATCTGAATTTGTTTTGGTATTCTGGTCTGGTATCTGCTACGGTATTTTTGGTATATCCTTTGATATGTCAGTCTGCAATTGTTTGCTGGTATTATTCTTGTTTGTTGTTTTGAGAAATGATTTATAGATTCTAGAAGCAAGTTCATTCAAGATCTCATGTACTGAGATGCTCATATGGTGTATTGGTATTACTTTGTTTTGCTATTAGGTCTATCCTTGGCTGACCTAATGAATGTGTTGTGTAATGGTGAATTTATGTTTCATGCATACATATGTGCGACCTATCTTAGGTCTGAGCTAACATGATGTAGCATGTTGGGTGCTTGAATTGTTTTTGGGAAGTTTTTGTGAATTCCTAAAGCTGACAGTTGGTATTTTTGGTAAATAAGAAGTGCATCTAATTAGGCTAACTTAATTCATGCTTGCAGAGAGATCAAATATATATTGGACAGTTTTGAAGGTTGATATATATGTGTGTGTGTGTTGTGAATGTGAATGTGAAGAAGAGTGAATATGATGAAGTGTGTCAAGTTAGTTTACTAAGCTTCATTGGAACTGAATCTGCACTCATTAGGTGTACTTTATCAGTTCATTTTCTGGTTGTAAGCCATTTTGTCTTTGTAATTCTATAGGCGGTAAGCCTTTGTATTTGGATGGTGAGTCCTGGTAGTGAGCCACCCCATTTTTGTAATATCTTATAACCGATTATACTATATTGTGAGCTAACACTCATCGTGGTTTTTCCCAAATTGGGTTTTCCACGTAAAAATCCTAGTGTTCACGTGTTTTGTGATTTCATGCTCTGTTAATGCTCTTACTTATCTTTTCTATTGTGTGCATTGGAATTATTGGATGGTATCTGATCATAAAATTTAAGAAGATACTGATTCATCCCCCCTCTTAGTATCTTGGATATTCAACAGCTAGCTCTTCCAAGATATTTTTAAATACCACTAGCATAAGATTAGTAGAAGAAGCACATCATATAGAGATTTATCAAGCAAGTAAAAGAGTATAATATCATTGTACATAAGGATACATCCAATTTAGAGGAAAATTTCATGACTATGAGCTTGCCCTAGATGTGTGAATTTTTCCTTTAACAAAGTATAGAAATATAATGTTGATCCCAAGACATTTCATTGACTAGAAACATTGATTTTTGAGCATATATTGGTATAATTTCACTTACTCTCCTCTTTTAGCTATTATAAATTATTAGATTATTATTCCTAGCTATATTTAGTTAATCTAAATTTTTTTGTGCTTATTTGATAACATTTATTTAGTTAATCTAGAACTTAACCCTAAGGAAAGTCTATTTTCTTTCATATTCACCATCATGTAAGTGAGCTTGCAAACTTTAAGCATTTAAGAAGCTCAGTCATGACCACTCCTCAGTCTTGTGCCTGTAAAACATTCTAGGAATATAATTATCATCTGTTATATATACTTTTCAAATATAAATCATAAAAAAAACATTATACTTCCTGGTAGTAGCTGATAATAGAATGGTGCAGGAGCACCAAATTCATGTTTTGTAAAGATTGGTTCAATAAGGGATTAAGTTGGTATTTTAATATTTGTGTTTATAAGACTTTGCATAAGGTCATATAGACCATTTTATAATGTAATGAGTCTTTTTTTAGAGGTCTTTAGGTGGTAGTGGAGTTCAATTTTCAAAATTGGCAAATATTGCAAAAAAGTTGTCAAAAATGTAAACTTGCTAAAAATGCAAAAATAGCAAGATTGTGGAAGACCAAGAGTCATGTAATTAAAAGGACAATTGGGGTCAGTTTTATTGGAGATTTTGAGGTGTTTCAATTTTAAATTTATGATGTATGGTCGAATAGAGTGGTTGTTCATATTTGAAGAAGAAATCAATAAAAATCTTCTCTTTTCTGTGCAAATTTTCTAAAAATTGCTGCTCCTAGCCATTGTATGGTTCTGTACAGAAGTTTTAAGTGATGAATGATTTTGAAATTGTTATATCTATGTGTTAGCTCTAATTTAGCTTTGGAGTGAAGTGATTTCATTGCATGTTAAGAATTTTATTGCATTTTTACTAGAGGCAGGTCTGTTAAGCCAACCAAGGGCTTGAAGGCATAGAATGAGTTAAATGACTCATTCCACCTATTGTATCTATTGTGGCTCAGTGGAATGAGTCCAAACATGTTAGTATTAGATGTAGATGTAGGAGTTTGAGTAGGGACTAAGTTTTGATTGCTGCCGCACTGAATTTTTTGAGTTTTTGCTATGAAAATAATGGCTCCAAGTTGAAATTATTTTTAAATGCACTCAATAAGGTTGGAGATAAGTTCAAAAAGTGTGTTTAGACCTTTAAAAGGTGTTTGAAGCTTTGGAAGAGAAGGGGAGTTAAAGTTGAGTGTTTGGGCATGATGCCCTAGTTGACAATATTATGCATTTGAGTGAAAATTGGTGGCTATGAGAAGGAAAGTGTAGTAAAATCTTGGGGTAGAAATCTTTTAAGGTTGTTTAAGCTTGTTCAGGTCATTTGGAGCATGTTTGATTCTTTTGAAATCTAAGATAGGGTGTGGGAATATGACTTTCAATAAACCCTCCCTAAATTTGCTAAAAATGAGGGTTTTGTGAAAAGTACACTCTATGACCAGTTCTTTGGCTAAAAGTTATATATTTGGTCATTTTAGAGGTTGAGTAATGACTTTCCATAGGAATTTTGGGTTGTTAAGTTGTTTAGAGAGGTGATGCTTTGTTAAATTGGCCTATTTGGCCTAGTTGGGACAATGTAGAAGCATGAGTTTGAGAGATTTCTTCCAAAAGAGTTATATGAATTGTTGAGATATGTTTGTGTATGCCTTAAAGGGTATCTAAAAACATATTTGGTTAGTGGGTTCAATGAGTATTTGGGTAGATTTGGTCAAGAAACTAGGTTAGTAGACCTATAAGTGAAATTGGGTGAATTTGTGAAGAATTGTTGAGATAAGTTTTTAAAGGTTGGAAATTGTCTCAAAAGACTTAAATTGTGATTGATTGAATGTTTTGAATCCTGCTCTACATCAATTGGTATCAGAGCTCAGAAGGTTTTGGCAAGAGAGTTTGGTATTTGTGTGTTTTTGTTTGTGCAGGTTGAAGATAAAACCTGGTTGTCAAAAGACTAGGTAGAGGAAAAGAGAAGAGACCTAGGTGAGGAAAAGTCAAGAAGAAGCAAGGTTAAAGGGAATTGCTTGAAGAGAAGTTGGATTTTTTGAGAAGGTACCAATAGGCTGAGGGTTCGCAAAGAAGCATGAATAAAAAAAGAGGAAGAGGAAAGAGGAAAAGATGAGGAAAATAGAGGTTGAGAAAGAGATAAGAGAAATAAGGCAAGCTATGGAAGAGATGATAAGAAGGAATGAAGATGAAATGGAGCAGTTGCTCAAAAGAGCACTCAGTTGGCACTTGCCAATGAAGAAGAAAGTTGTATGGTCCATTAAGAAGATTGTTCAAAGGAGAAGACAAGTGACGATAATAGAGGAAGAAGAAGAACAAACCAAAATAGAAGAAGAAGAGCACTTAGAGATTGCAGCCATAATGAAGTTTGAATACAAGAAGACAACAGAGGTGAAGGATGAACTGATTTTGGAGGGAAATGATGAGTTGGTGTCAAAACCTAATATTGAAGAGAAGGTCAAGGATGGAATGATATTGCAAATGTATGGTGATGTAATGTTTTCTTCATTGTTTGCAAAGGAGGATAGTAGTTTTTCTATTTCTTTCATATCAAAGATTGGTAGCCTTGAGAAAGAAACATATAGAGGGGAAAAATATCAGATGGGAGAGAAAAACAAAGATGCAAAGATCACTGTTACATTGCAAGGGAAAAAAGCTAAGGAAATCATCTATCACTTCCTTGTTGTGATAGCAATTCTGATGGGAAACAAACCAAATTTCAAAATGAAAGAAAGAGGACAAGGTGCTGAGGTAGAAACTGGGATACATGAAAGCATGGGGGATCTGATTCCAGGTGATAAGATAGGTATGAGGTTAGTTTTCTTTGACAAGTTGAAACCAAGGGTGAAAATGAAGACCAATAGGAGTTGTTTCAAAGAGGCAGTGCATAGAAGACATCAAGGAGGAGTAGATAGATGATGAATACTTGTTACTACCCTCAATCCAAGAGGGCTTGGGATTTCTTTTGGCCGGGAGTTTGGTGTAGGAGCACCAAATTCATGTTTTGTAAAGATTGGTTCAATAACGGCTTAAGTTGGTATTTTAATATTTTGTTTATAAGACTTTGAATAAGCTCATATAGACCATTTTAAACTGTTATGAGTCTTTTTTTAGAGGTCTTTAGGTGGTGGTGGATTTCAATTTTCAAAATTGGAAAATATTGCAAGAAAGTTGTCAAAAATGTCAACTTGCTAAAAATGCAAAATAACAAGATTGTGGAAGACCAAGAGTCATGTAATTGAAAGGACAATTGGGGTTAGTTTTATTGGAGAGTTTGAGGTATGCCAATTTTAAATTTATGATGTATGGTCGAATAGAGTGGTTGTTCATATTTGAAGAAGAAATCAATAAAAACCATATTTGATAGCTGAATTATAGAAGTTGTTATAACAAACACCATAAAGGTGGATACTCTTTCTATGTATAGAAATCAATTACTTTTAACACAGGTTACCAAGAGAATTTCACCAATGGTTAACATCAACCTTTGCTTTTCTAGCTGGAAAGGTTATTCATCAAGTGCCAATTTCATTTATCTCATGCATCATTAAATTAAGATGATAAGTAAATACAAGAGAAAGGATCATAATTAATTTTCTAGTTCAACTGTCCTCCAAGACTCAGCATGCCACTGAAAAGAGGGAAAGCATCACCTGGCTATTTTTCCTTCCAACCATAGACTTAAGCAGTTTCCTACATACTTCTTGCCTAGAAGTAGTCCTACCTTTCAATGAAATGTTGTGTTGGAAACCCTCTCAGTTTCCATTTGAGCTCTGGTGTGTACCCGCACTTAACCAACTCTGTCGCACTACTAAGGATACCCTCCTACTAAGTATGAAAAATCTGGGTAGCTAAGTGTGTAGAGTACTGTGAACTAATGAGTGCACGTAGTGGAAACAACACTCACTATGGCCATAGTTTTTATATACATATGCTTTACAATCCACATAGTAATGGTTCACCACCCTGCTCAACATGGAGAGACTATTCACTTAGGCTTACTAGACTACCTGTTCACCCACATACCATAACACAAGGTTCAAAAAGTGATATCCGCATAAAACCTCCTTCTGATAGCTTACATATTAATTATATAACCCTAAAAGGGTTTGGAACTAATTTCTTTCCACACAAGGTTTCTTTCTTTTGTAAAGTTAAGGACACATCAGGTGCATTTCTACAATTTACTCCCTTACAAAATCTATCAGAGGCCCATCCAGGATATGATAGAGAAGAACATTACATCAAACACAGTGAACAACCAAAAAGTTCTTGTATAGACACCACAAAAACTCAACTCAATATCAAAATATAATCAGTTTTAATTTCAACAATAAATCAAAGAATGAGCTCTTTTTCAACACTAAATCAAATTTTGACCAACCGACCATAAGATAACAATCTTCAAAAATTTGGTGGCTAGACCATTTCAAAATAAAGAAATAAACAATGACAATCCTTGCCAATATTAAAAAGGAATTTTACCAAAAATCCAAGTGTCAAAATCTAGAAGAACATTGTTAATGCACTACGTGACTTGACTAAATCACTACAAGGGAGTAGATTTTTGTACTGTATTCGGATTTTCCAAAAGCTTACAGTGGATTAGAGATTGTGCTACAAGCACATCAAACAAATAAGTTCCTTAAGACTTTCATCATGCTCAAAAATTTTGCAAATAAAAAGGTTATATCAGATTCACTCCTATTTCCTAGAGTATCTATCATTCACATGTCAGATGATATTATAAGATTATTTTATAGCAACACACAAAGATTACAATTGGAACACAAACTTTGTTTCTCTGTTCTGCATTATAAAACTATATTCCTTACTTCACTAAAAGGTTACTTGTTAAAACTTTAACAATTTGACTAAATATCTTGATGATGATTACATTCACCAATGCGGTTGTACTTTCTAGCTCTACCAAAAGGAAAGTACCTAGTTCTCAACCATTTTTTTTAGTATTCTATACTAGTATAACATTACTCATCCTTTAATGATCCATTTATTCCACTTGGCTCATTTTTCCATTTGTAAGTTAGACTAGAACCCATCTTATCTAGGTGTCAATATATTTTCAAGGATTTCCAACACTTAGATTCCCCTACACCCAGCTAATTAATTCTGGATCTCCCCATCCTTAAATTCTTGAGAAATAAGATTGATCTTGAATTCATACAAACATTTCTCTAACCGTGCTCTTAGTCTGATTAGTAACTAACCAAGGTCTTATCTTTCTAGTCAAAGTATGAAAATCCTATCAATATGCAACCTTAACAGAATGGTTTTTCTCTTATATTTTTAATTCCCTAGTTGGCTTTCTCTTATCCATTGACTTGGGTAAGTTCTAGGGAAATAGTCTTCCAGATAGTTTTCCTTCGTTTCTCTTTATTCCATTATGTATCAATCTAGCTTCAAATATTAGCCCATCTGCTAAATGCTTAATGAGTTTTCTCGTAATGAGCTCATAGGTCCATGCATTGAACCTGGTTAGCTCTGATACCATATGTAACATCCCTCCTCTTAATACTCAAGTAAACTCAAGAATTTGCTAAAAGGTAAATAAAATTAGTTTAGTAAACATGAGAGAGATTTTTTTTTAACATTAGCATAAGCACAAGAAATAAATTATAAATTTTCTAGATAATTTCAAACTTGAATTCATATGTAATCATAGCTAGAATCAAAGAGAATTCCTTACACTTTTCATCCCCCTCACACTTCCTAACTGGAAGTGGCCCTACCCTTCATGAAGGGTACAGATATACATCACTCAATCAACCATACAACTCTAGATCCCTTCTAGCTAAGTATGATCATTTTGATTGGTCATTCCATCTAGACACGCACCTCTGAATCGTCTTACAAATTGTCTCATCCTATAGTTTTACTTACTTTATTAGGTACTCTAGACACAACTATTATGTATAGAAAATCCATTCTAGCCAATCTGACTTATAACTAATGCTTAATCTAGGATATACATGTAATGTAAAGATTTAGGTATTTCAAACCTTTTAAAAGTCCCTTATTGCATTCTTGCAATATATAGGGTTTATGACTTCCTATCATTTTACTTACAAAATTCAATACCCAACATCTTTGATGCATTAAACTGAGTTTGGCATTATCATAGAAACTCTTGAGGTATTATAAAGTATCTTTCTATCTTTTTCTATGGTTTTTACGACCTTTCATGAGAAATCAATATATATATATGTGTGTGTGTGTGTGTGTGTGTGTGTACAATATCATATCCGACATAAGAGTTATAGATTTCCTATATCCTCCTTGTTTCAATACTAGGGTTTAGATTGTCTAACCCAATACATGGAAATACCAAACATCCTTGTTTTCCAAAGGTAGTAGCATAAGCGTAACAAAAAGTACGAACAAAATTCTTCTAGTCTTTCCTAGACCACTCGACATTGCTCAAGTTCATATTTCACGTAACAAGAATAAGCATAGTAATCAAGGTATTTCCTTACTATCATAATATTTAAATCAATACCATCATTTATATCAATTGCTTAGATATAAGACAATCATTCTACCCTAAAGGGTTCGATTTAAAAGGTAATAATCTACTTTTGACCCCTTGGTCTACTTGAGTCTACTGACTTTCAACATAGGTTAAGTTATGGACTCATAAATAACTTCCTTGTCACATAAACCCTTATCAATCATAATAGTTTACCACCATCATATTGAATTGAGTTACAAATCTCTCCTTATGTCCCACCCTAAGGGAAAATCATTCCAGTGATACCTAATCTTGGGTTTGTTTCGACCATTTGGGTTACTATAGTAATGGGAAATCGTGACTCCTCATCACCTTATTCCACTTTGTAACTTATTATAAAAGCAACCATAACCACCACCCAAGGTCCTTTATGGTTCACAAGTTCAATTTTATCAACCTTGAAATTAAGAGTAATAATTCTTGAATTTCTAGGTATACCTTGCCTTAGATCGAAAGATTAGTTAATAATGGCTGACAACTCATATTTACTCGTGTGAGATTTTAGTGTTAAACACTATCTTAGAATGTTCATTCATAAGAAGGATAGATATTAATCCAAACTTGTAATAATAAACTATGTTCTTGACCCTATATACTACCTCATATCTCGAGGGTTGATTAAACATGGCCTCTATTATATCATTAACCATACTACCATCATCAGTTCATAAATAGAATACTATGAGAATTTCATCGACCAATATCTTAATGACCTCTACCACCTTTCAAGGTGACTGCAATGGTTATATACATGTTGACTAATGAGTAGTTATAGAATGTAGTATTTTGCATGTTCATTCCATGAGCACATACAAGTCATCCTTTTTATGAGTCTTGGCTACTTTCCATTCTTACACCATATACGTAGTTGGAAACATTACATTAAAGGATAGGTACACATCCATAATGGGCTCGAGCCTTAAAAAAAAGGAAAAGACTACAACAAAGTAAAATAGGTTTTGCCATTCGACCTTAATCCATTCCTTGAGAATATACTTAAATGATATATATAGGCTCGACCGGAGCGGTCTAGAGCCATTGCAATTTAAACATAAGCTGCAACACAAAGAAAGCTATCTTATCATATGAAAGCAAGAACAACAGTTTCAAGGGCTCTCTTTCTACCTGAAAGGAGTCTGTCAATGCTGATAGTTCCTGTTGAAGGACTTCTTTCTTTCCCTCGACGTCTTCTTTCATAGTGAAAAAATGCCATCCTTCCCTTGTTTTGTTCCCTATTCTTTCTTGCCTTGTATCTTCTTCCTAGGGTAGTGAGAACTATCCTTCCATAACAGTTTCTTCTTTCACCAGTTGAGGGCGAAAATGTTGAAGGAAAACCCTGGGAAATGTTTTTGCACTCTCCAAAATGGGTTAAAATCTCTTAGTTGCCTCAAACGTTCTAGAAAAGTTTATGTTGTGTACCCCCAAATAAATGATCGCTCCCTAAGAAAATGCATCAGTGCTGATGCCTAGGATTGGGAGGTCACTTTGTGAATTCGCCCCCCCCCGGACCTCCTAAGTTAGTAAGCCATGCTGAGATTTGTCAAGATCAGTGAGTTAGGAAGGTATCCATCAACCAACCATTATTCAACTGTTCCCAAAAGTTATCTTCCTACCCCTCCCCTCAAATTTTCATGATGGAATATGATGAGATAGCTTTAAAAATCAGTTACAAATATTCAGTTATCACTCACTAACCGAGGCTTCCAAAATTACTCCAATAAATTGGAAAGAATCGATTGAGAAGAAGTTACAAATAGCTCATGGCATTCGTTATGATAGCCACGTTTTCCATTGTGGATATCCGTGTTTAATTTCACACTTATTAATGTGTCTCCTTTGATAGAATACCTGCTGCCATAAATGAAATTCTTAACATTTTAAATAGTATACAAATATATGTATATATATAGAAAAAAAAAAATTACCATGACCAAAGGGTTAACTTCACAATCATTCCCATCTTAACCTCCATTAACAAGCCTATAAAAGCTCTTACTCGGCGACCTGCAAGCATAAATGGAGTTATCAGTCATTAAAGATCACTCTAGAAGGATAAAGTTTCATTTAGCTCAAAGATATTTACATAATAAACATATGTATTAATACCAAAAGGGTTGAGAAATTCTTCCCTTCATGTTTAGAAGAAAATCATGTCTATTCCGATTAGACTAAATTTGGAATTCGACATCAAAACTACTAACAAGAAACATATTATCCATTAAACCAATTATGGAATAGGTCACAACATAAACTCGTTTATGACATAAGAAGCGATGTGTTTGATAGAAAGTTATCTTAGTCACAAAACAACTAATGTTCAACCTTCACGATGTCATGCTCCCCCAAATGACTAGGTTGACATTAAACAACATGAAATAGACTTTAAATGACATTGACAACTTGTTGAGTTGAGGAATAAACTTAGACCAAAAGGGGGTCGAGTATCACTTACCTGACTCAACTAGGTTCACCATTTTGCATCAACACAAGACCTAAGATGGTGACAACCTGTTATTTTCCTTGTATCTATACCCTTCTCTCCGATGATGCTCTCCCTCCCTTTCTCGGAGGGTGGAAACCTGTTTCCTTTATGCAACTTGCAAACACCAACTCAAGATTAATGTATCATTAATCATTTCATAATCCTTATGAAATCATCACATCTTGACAACTTTTAAACACATGTCAATTTTAGTCAAATAAACATAACTCAGGAAAACATTGATTTTTCTAGACATTTTTCTGAACATCAAATCATTGAATCATGCATAATCATCTACAAGTTACTTCAAAAGTAAAAAGTAAAACATAGTTAAAGTTAGGGGTGTAACACTTTAAATTCTTTCAATATTTTGGGGATTAAAAACTTGCTTTATATAGAAACTGAATGATCCAAACTTGTAACAATCTTGATCTTGATCTTGGTGCTTTTATTTTTGAACTAATTAATAATACATGATTTTGGTTGTTGCCCATTTTTCAACTGCATTGAATATACCATCAAAAGTATAACACCTTGACATAAATGAGTAACTTCTATCTACCTAAATTTTTGTTCAATTCCATTTCTTCCTATAGATTGATAAAAAAATATTTTCTAAATTTTTATTCAATATTATTTCTTCTCAAAAATTAATTACAAATAATTCATTCACAAAGAGTTGGTGAAATTGGGTAATTTTTAAGGTAAGATGAAATGTTAAAAATTACATACCTTATAGTTTTCTATTGTTTTTTAAGAAACGACTATGTATAGATAAATTTTAAAATCTTATATTTGGTTAATTTCATATATATAATTCATTAGAATTGTGAATAACATGGTTCACAAGATTAAACAACAAATAAAAACACCTTCCATGCAAGAGATATACAAACAATAATTTGTTATATCCTCAACTAGAAAAACTTACAGAATAAAACAATTTAATGAGGGAGAGTTCTTTATAAGAGAAAACCTAAATAATAAATGGATTAGATCATGACAAGTGTCATCTCCTATGTGATGAGACAAAATGGTCTAATAATAGTTCACTCTAGTTAATAGAAAAAAAACACTCCTATGATTAGCTTAAGTGCATGAGAAGAAATTAGCCTAATAATTAATTAAAGATTAATTAATTATTAGCTAATGCATGATTACTCCAACATAATTTATTATATTTTTAATGTATTCTTGTGGTCATGTTCATCTATAATAATTTATTTTAGTAGTATTTATTACCACAATATTCCCACTAAGTTTGGTTCACACTTAACTATAAAAAAATAGGGTTTGGTAAAAAAATAAATGTTGACAAGAAAATATAGACTACTTATTTATATTATTGTTATGTTAATGTTATGTTTTACCCTAGTGTTATGGATAAGGAGAGAAATCAAAACATATGTGATAATATTATAGAATAAGAAAAATAAAATGAACACATGTATTCATTCACCATACACATATCAAGTATCTATATACATCATAAAATTATCACATATATGCATTATGTTAATGTATGTCCTTGATATATTTCTCATTGCATATCATGTCTCTCTATGTATTTATCTCTCTTTCATTATCTACAAATATTACATTACATTCTCTTATGATCTAAGATAATTTGAGGTTGTAAAATAATTCTTGCATTACATAATAATATATTATTTTATTGTGCTTATTTGTTTTCTTGTTTCCGTTTACACTAGTTATTTTCAATCACTATAGATACTACAATTTTCACTATAGTTACACATCTAACCTCGTGACTAGAAGTATTTTTGAAGAAATTGAATATTGAGAGGGGGAGTGAATCAGTATTATGCTTACAAAAGTAATTATTAACCATCTAATTAACAATCCACATCTAGCTACAATTGTGAACCAAAACACAAAAGAGATCATAACACATTGACACAAGGATTTTTATGTGGAAAACCCAAGGTGGGAAAAACCACAGTGAGGATTAGCTCACAATATATTATAACCAATCATAAGATATTACAGGGCTCACTGCTAGGACACACTGTGCTTGAAAGGCTCAAAGCCTGAATACAAAATATGGCATATATAGCCAAGATACAAAAGGGTGTGGCTCACTGCCAAAAAATGAACTAGAGAAGTGCACCTACAAAGTGTAGAAAATAGTTCCAGTTAAGCTCTAATAACACCAAAACTCTGCTCTGGTTGTAGATATACAATCATCATAAATCACTTTGCACTATTTCATTTGTCGCATCACTTGCATACACACTCTATATATTCACACACTTCTTATGTCCATCTTACACACATATATATACACCGTCATATTTTCCAGCATCAATTAGGTCGGCCTAATTAAAGTGAACATACAAAATTCAAAATTACTTTTTGAATCAATTCAAAATTCCTTTTGGCACATAGAAAAAAATGTATCATCGAAACATTAGGTTGGCCTAGACCTAATAAGGAACACACAAAGTACAAAAAATTCTTAACCTTGTCGGTCAAAAGAGTATCAAACTTTTGTCACTTGGATAACTCAACCGGATCACAAAAGCTCACTGAAAAATCGTTTATACCTATAACTGACACTCCCGAGTAGCATATCAAAAACTCATAGAGTTTCCTTTTACCGAGAATATTTTCAGACCAAAATACCGAATCAACATAAACACACAGTTTACTTAGTCAGTTACCAACCAATGTTGGCATCAATGACAACAAACCCGGAGGGCACCTTCTTTATTCTTCCAACAATCTCCCCCTTTGTCATTGATGGAAACACGTGCCAAAAATGAGACTTTCTTCAAAACTTAAAAACAAAATTGTGCTCAACTCCCCCTAAGATATGCACAGGATACAAACATATAACATAACATACTTTATACATACTCTTCTCCTCGTCTCCTCTTCTCCCCCTTTAACATCAAGGAAAAATGACTGGGAGAAAAAAACTTCAAATAAGGAACTGGGGGCACCTTATAACTCATTGAGAACCGCTTCCCAAGCTAGCTTTCCATCATCCTAGACTCCTTTTTCCCTGGAGAGAGTTTTATGTAGAGATTCTATTTCCACCAGGAATTTTTCTCCTTCTTCCAGAGTGGATGAAGCAATGCTCATCTTCTCAAGTATTTTTGCTTCCATCAATGCATTTGATATAGAGACATGTTTGGACATAACCAGCTCTCCAAGCTGGGAATACCATCTCATAACACCTTTTTTCATTTGTAGGATGAAGAATTTACTTTAAAGATATACAATAGAAACCCTCCTAACATAGTTTTTATCATTTGCAATCTTATAATCTTTGGAAGCATCTAAAATTTGAGACTCAATTGATTCCATTAAATCCTTGATACATCTAGTGGCTTCTAGACACTTCATGTAGTAAAAAAATAGTAGCTGGGATTCCTCATCATATTTGTTTACCTCTTTAAAAGTTTACAATGCCCTGTCATGTGTAATTGTACACTTGTCTTGCAGAAACAACAATATTTTCTCTAGCATGTCCTCCTATTAGCCCTATTTTTTGCCATGAATTTTTTTGAGCTTTGCCCCTTTATATTCGACCTCATCGAATCAAAAAATCCTATTATTAGGAATTTCAAGATAGTAATGTATTTATAGATTTAGGACTGTTGCATCTATTGCAAGAGAGGTCTTTTTGCATAATGCAGATTGCTCCATCATGATTGGAAAATGGTACATAATCAATCTAAACTTTTAGGCATTTTACTAAGATGATTGATAATTCTTTGTGAAGGATGTTTCTTATCTTCAAGAAGCCGGAGTATATGATGTAGCTCAAGCATGTTTTGAATGGTGCTTTCCCATTCGGGTTATCAATCAAAAGAAATGCCTTTGGTTTCTAAGGTCGTGTAAAATTAATCTTTGTCATTGGTATCTTATCAAATGGATATCACCTTGTAATAGCAGTGATGAAAATGAGACTTGGAGCTTTACCACCCATTTGAGTCATTTCAGAGCATTTCTTTCAAAATTCACAAAGTAAGATAATAGTGTCGATACATTAATCTTGGGACGCAAGTGCTTTATTAATGAGAGCTACCGTTCTTTCTCATGGAACATGGCAAGAAGTTTTTGTCAATATTTGTGATCACAAGTTCCTTGTTAAATGTTGAATATAAAGGTATAATCCACACCCATGATTTACTTAACATAATGTAAAGGGAAACATCGAATTTCACTCCTTTCACATCTGAAAAACATACAAGAGGTCGATAGTATAAAAATTGCTGCATTGATATGCACAAATTTCTTAAATCAGGAAAATTTTGTCACAGATAGATTTGAGAATACCTCACGAGTAACATGGGGAAGAGAAGAATAAGCCATGATAATCACTTAGGATCTTAAAATTAAAATAATGGTTCTTCAAGCAGTCAATATTAGATCGCTATTTAGATTTCCAAAGGTTTGAAATGCGATGAAAATCTCACAAGTGGTTATAATAATTTCTAACTGACCGACACTAAAAAGCTCAGGCAAGTGAGGAGAACTACGAAGCGGTCATTTTGGAGCTAGCGGTAATTTCATAGGTTAGCGTAACCTGTCAAAAGTCCGCTAGCATGGTAAATTCAGGGCTTAAATTTGATGGCCGTATACCTGTATTTGAAGATTTTAACTGTAAAATATAGTAAAAATAAATATTTAACCATATGTTAATACATGCAATTTATTTTAAAAACTATAAAAAAATAGTTAATATGAAAATTTGACCGTATATATATACTTTTATTTTTAATTTTTTTAATAGAAACTTCTTCTATGCTTTAATAAAAGAATAAAAACTTCTTTTTTAAATGCAAACTTCTATTGTTGAAAAAAGAAATCTCAAATTTTAAGATTTTTTTTAAAGATTCCAGATATTTTTGAGTTTCTTTTATTCTAAATACTTTTTGAGTTTCTTTAATAGAATTTTTTATAAAAACAACAATCTTCTCTTTCAAACCATTTTTTTTTCTACCAGTGCAAAATATTTCATTTTTCTTTTATTAATCTGGTTTTAGAGTTTAATCTTCATTATCCAGACTCTAGAACTGCAGAGAAGAAGCAAAAAGTCAGAAAAGGGATTTTTTTTTTTTTTTGCACACTTACAACTTACAACAAAAAAGAAAGAAGATTTGTAAAAAGTAAAGAGATTTTGCTGCACAGTTACAAGTTATAACAAAAAAGAAAACGATTTTGCTGCATTGTAAGAAGAGTAAGATGATTTTCATTTTATTTCTTTTGTTATTTTAAAAAAATAATGATTTACAAATCTTATATTAAAAATTTGTAAAGTTTAATCTTCATTATCCAGACTCTAGAGCTACAGAGAAGAAGCAAAAAGTCAGAAAAGGGATTTTTTTTTTTGCACACTTACAACTTACAACAAAAAAGAAAGAATATTTGTAAAAAGTAAAGAGATTTTGTTGCACAGTTAGAAGTTATAACAAAAAAGAAAACGATTTTGGTGCATTGTAGGAAGAGTAAGATGATTTTCATTTTATTTCTTTTTTTCTTTTAAAAAAATAATGATTTACAAATCTTATATTAAAAATTTGTAATAATTTACCATAGTAAAATCAAACATTGTAGATTCTTTTTATCAAACATTTTGAATCACATTTAATAATATTCCATGAATTTTTTTTCCTAGTTTTTTGTTCTAATGCAACCACTACAACCCCCTGTTCTCTATATGGTTATTAGTTTATATTAAATTATTATTTTTATGGTTCATTTTTTATAAATTTAGATGAATTTGAACAAAATATCTAAATCTTTCTTATTTTTAAAATATGTGGAGATTACAATTTGAAAATGTCTCAGAGAAAAAAAAAATCAGCCTTCTCTCAAGCATTTTTTTCCATGGTCAAGTACATCCGAAGTTGTAGCACCCAATGAAGATCATAATTTTGATTTAAATGAAGACTTAGATATTTTGGGGTACATTGAAAAGTATGCTGATGAATATCAAACAAGAGAAAACAATACACAAAAAAAAAAAAAATTGAAGTAAAATGAGAATTTCATGAGGAATGAAAATTTATGAAATGCATATATTGTGAAACACATAATGCAGTTGGACCATGGGGAGCAGGTAGTGGTTGTACTAGTTTACAACATGATTCATTATTTACTCATGCCAATTCAAACATTCATAAGATTTCACTAGCTAAATGGACGTGTGGGAATGAAAAGAAATCAAAACCTATTACAAAACATCTAGCAAATGTTGATGACATTAACAAGAAAAAAGTCATTACAACTATGAAATTAGTTTTTTGGATGGTTCAAGAGGATTTACCCCTTTCAAAATATGAATCACTTTGCTCTTTTGAAATGACATTATAGTTACCAAACATGCCAAAGAATAAGGACTACAATTCATACACAAATCAGATGGCTGCAAATCAATTTCTTTTTGCTATATCTAAGTATCTTGAAGAGGTACAAACTGCTAGAATGTTGGATTGTCATTTTTTCTCTTTGATGTTGGATGAAAGTACAGATCACAGTTTAGAGAAGCATCATATGGTCTATGTAACTTTTTTAGACTCAAAAGGGCCAAGGCAACCAACTTCGCAATTTTTAAAGCTCATAAATGTTTGTGATGGAAAAGGAAAAACAATTTATGATGCAATCAATGTTTTAAAGGAAGAAAGGGGGATTTCAAATACACGTTTAATAGTTGTATCCATAGATGGTGCTTCATCCATGGTTGGTAGTGAAAATGGGTTTGTTTCTTTTATGAAAAAAGATGTTCCTAATCTTGTAGGTGTTCATTGCATTGCTCATCATGAAGCTTTAGTTGCATCAGATGCTTCCAAAAAAATTCTTGAATTGTTATTTGTTGAGAAATTAGCAAATAAGGTGTATTCTTGGGTACAAAATTATACTAAAAGAAACAAGGAACTCATTTCTTTACATGAAGTCATGCAACTTGAAACTCTTCAAGCTCTTCAAATTCATGGAGTTAGATGGCTTTCAAGAGGATAAGTTATTGAAAGGCTTGTTGTATTGATTCCTCCTATATTGACTTTATGGAAAAATGAAAAGAGAGAGTCATGGTATGGTAAGGAAAGAATATATTCAGTTCAATTTTGTTTACACATGCTTGTAGATATAATACTTATGTAGAACAAGTTGAATATAAAATTTCAAGAAGAGTATGTTGATGTTACATCATTAGGGGCATCTATTGATATTACTATAAACACTTTAAGCAGGTGATTTATGAGAAGTGATACATTTTCCTATGGTACCTGTTACATATCTAAATTCTTGGATGCCTCTAAATATGGTTATTTAGAGATTACCGATAAAAAGGGTGATGTTCATAGGCATGAATTGCGGTTTGTGGAAATTTCAAATGCACATGGTGATTATGTTGATTAGTAAAGTTGTTTATTCCTTGACATTATCTAAAGGATGCTTGTGCTAGAGAAGATAATTCAAAGTGTTGGTTTGATAATCTTTTTTAACACATGCAACATACTTTATGTGAGGGAGAAGAAAATGAAACATTATTTAATGTTGAAGCTTGTAAACAAGAGTTGCATATAGTTGTTGATACTCTTCATCTTAGTTGTGATGGATTATCAATGAAGGAAGCTTGGAGAGTTTTTTGTGTCACAGAATCACATACAAGTTTTCCAAACATGAAAAAGCTATGGAAAACAATCCTTACTATTCCAGCAAGTATAGAGGCATGTGAAAGAGGATTTTCAAGGAAAAACATAATAAAAGATATCCGACGAACAACTCTAACATTAGATATATTGGATACTTTGATGAGAGTGTCTCTAACAACGCTTGATGTATCAGTAGTGGAATGGAGCAGAGTGTATGAAATTTGGAAAGATTCCAAACAAAGAAGAGGCATGTTCCTTATGCTAAAAATGCTCCTGTCGCTCGCCTATTAGTTCCTTATTATATAAAATTTCACTTGTAGTAAAAAAAATAATTGTCATGTGAAAGGAAATAATGAAGACTAAACCATAGAAAAAAATTCATGATGGGCAAGGTGGACCATCAAATTTAAGCCCTGATGGTAATATGTTATAGGCGGTTTTTTGAAGAAGTGTATAACTTACCACCTGGAGTTAAAGAACTCCCTCATTTCACCGCCCACATAAAATGAATCACTTTGAAGGCTATTTTATTAATTAATTTGGGAGCAACGAAAGGACAGGGGCATGTGATATATCTCAAATAAAATTTTGATTGTTCACCTACAATGGCATTTTCACATCACAAATCTTGATCTCCTGATGGAATCAAAAAAATAGGCTTTAGATGCTTCTGATTGTATCTAGGGGAGAACACATCGATGTCATGAGGTGAAGCAAATCAAGAAGCTAGAGATATACATATATAACTTTATTCAATGGTCGTGCGACTTGCGAAGATGATGTAATGTCGCCAGACAGTGAATAAAATGAGAAGATTATTGGGACAGATTACGACCCTCTCACAAGATGTTGATAGTAGACATATTGATATTAGATTTTGTTGCTTATCATAATGGCACCATCAAGCGGAAGGAGGTGACTATGAAACCAAGTGATGAAAATATTTTTTTGATTCTTCTAAAAGAGATACACACGACATAAAGGAATATTCTATATTGTCTTCCCTTCACAATCTTTAGATTCATTTAAGGCACCCGATGAATGGTAGAGTGATTCTTGTTTGAACTTGTTAATATAAGGAGATTACTTTTGATGAAAAGTTAGGGTTGGAATGTCTCGACAAAGCTCAAATGTTATAATCCTTGAATACAATGTTGTAACTTGGGTATTTTCCAAATGACTCCAAATGAGTTTGATCTAGATAGCGACAACCTCTCTATGGTTGTAGTAATGAGAGTTTGAATATGGACAACCGATTTCAGGAGCATAGTGAATGTTCTTCCTAGAAATCAATGTCAATCACTAAGCTAATGGAGACATGATCGAAACAAGAAGCTTGTAGCCAAGAATAATGGAAAATCAACAAAGCACAAGAAGGGGAGATCTCAAAGCCAATGTTCTTCAGATAAAATTTCATCATATACGGTTGTGTGCAAATGAAAGGTGGGAGATGCAAGTTTACAATAAACTATTTTGTTGGATGGATTTAGCAAAGCACATATCTTACGCCTTGGAGCTAATAAAAACTTCAATATCTCTAACAAAATAATTTTACAAGTGTCATTCATAAACTGAAAGGACTTCGCAGTATTAGAAACACCATTTATAGTGACACTTCAATTTTGAAAGAAAGTTTCTTTTAAATTAAAAGAAAAATCAACTCAAGAAACAGTTATGGGAGGTGAAAAGTCTTTGTTTTAAAGAATCAGTTACTCGTAACTGAAAAGGGGAGAGGATTCCTCTTTCTATTTATTGTAAAAAATATTTCAAAGTGGGGATCTTTTTGGCTATGAAACGGGAGCCTCTTTGAGGGCTGCAGGGTTACAATAATTGAATCTTTTTGTTGTTCATGTGGGGAAAGGGGTTATTTTTTAGAGCTTAATATTTGTCCAAAGACATAGAGTCTTTGAGTTCTATATTTTATTCAGGGAATAAAGGAGATATTGCTAATATTTGTGTTCAATGGTCTTCTCTTTAATTGTTGATTTCCTTTGCGAATCCACAATTATTCATTTGTATTTTCTCTGTTATGTCAGATTAAGGATGTGTTCATTGTAGGATCTTTGAGTCTTTTCTTTTTCATGTAATTTTTGGAAATCATTTTCTTTCCTCCTCCTTATTGTCTATGGGCTCAAGTGAATGATCTTTGTGTCATTTACTTTGATCTTTTATTCCAAATTACTTTCACATTTGTGTCATTTTTATGCATGGGTGTTTGCTTTCCTTTACTGCTTTTTGGTTAAAAGCACGCCTTATTATTATTTTCAATCCTTTCTAATTCATTGAAGATCACAAGAGGGAGTTGTACCTCTAAAATTTAGATGAAGATCGCTAATTCAATAGCAATCTCTGGAGTTGTTAGTTTCATTGTGTCATTGCTTTGTTGGGAAATTGGGGGTCATTTATCACATCAAATCGTAGTGAGCAATCTATTTTCTAGCACCTCCACAGGATCAGATGATCCTTCTTCATTCTTCTCTGTATGTATATGAATTCAGTAAGTATCCTCCTCTTCCTCTAACTCCTCATTTGTATAGACAACAACACTAGTCTTGGCTTCTTGACAGGATGTACTACTCTTTTTGTTTCTTTTTAGCTGTTGCTCTCCTTCTAAGCCAAGTTCAATTTCTTCATCAACAACATCACTCAAACTTCTTTTCTTGTCAGCCTTCTGTTTCACTCTTATTCTTTTTGAAGTAGTAGATGGTGTAGTAGGAGGTATGTCCTTCTTATATGCCCTAGTATTGGGACCAGAAGCGAAATCTATATCAATAGATGTAGGAACACTTGGTTCCTTTTCCATTTCTCAACATTAGCACCACTAGGGGTGGCAGAACTAGAAATATTTGTTGGTGTAGCACCAAAAGATAGTCTTCCTAATTTTCTAGGTCTGGAGGACTGTTCAATAGATTTTTCTTTCCTTTCATCAATTGCCTCCTTCAATTTTTCTATATCATCCTTAGTGTATATTACACCTTGGAAGAAAGATTCAACCTTCTTTTAGTTACACTAGCCTCGAGATGTATTTCAATAGATTTCTCCTAATATGTACCGTGCTTAGGTAGAGAGGGGTCCTTAGGACTCTCTAACAATATCTCAATGTACCTTTGTACCATTTTCTCTTCAATCTCATATCCCAAAGATTCAATCCATCGAATTATGGGTTCTATAGCCTCAATGATGCATTCATTTATAGATACAAGAAATGTTATCTCCTTCTCATACTTCTTTACCAAACTCCTTGGAATCCATTCTCTTTCATGCATTTCATTCTTAAATACTGTAAAGAAGGCATTTAGGGAATTTTTTTGTGCCCTAAAGTCTCCTAGACTGCACAAATGGTGAAAAAATTGATGATCAATTGATTTGGTGTTGTCCCACATTATGCCTTTTCTTCCCAGTAACTCCTTCAGGAAATAGAATAACAAACAAACAACTAAAGTGCCAAATTTGAAAACATGCTTCTTCACCTTTGTAATACTCGGGTTCTCCATAAGTTGCAATCTAATCAACTCACAAAGATCACAATCCTTTCCATTCACCACCATTTCATAAGCAGTATGAATTGTCGTAGCTGATACTGAATTTAGTCAATTAATGAAATATATTTTCTACCCAATCATGATGGCAACATACTTGACGGTAGGGTTTACAATAGAATTTGTGGTTAAAGATCTCCCATCAAACTTAGCAGCATTCAAACTTGCGACTTCATCATTTTTCACCACTTTTAGAACTGGAATGCACCAGTATCACAAAGACTAGTCATAGCTTGAATTGCATCCTTGTTGATAATTCTTGGTTCATTTTCCCACACAAATTTGCTATGAACCTTGCTTAGGGCCATTCCGAAAAACTTCGTCTCACTCTCACTAGAAAATTTTGGAAACCAATTCCAACTATTCAGCTTCATTTGGACTAGGTTTTCACATTACGCGTTAAGCAGTAGATCATCTCCAATCAACTCATTTTTGACAAATCCTTCAGCTCCAGATGATTGAATTCTTCCAACTTCCCATGAATGTATGTTCTTAGATCTTTGGTGGGTAGCGCATGACTTGGAATGTGTGAGAATGCACCCATGGGGTCATTTTCATACACTTTCCACTAACATCTTCTAAATCTTGGTTGGGGTCTCTCAGAAATTTCCATAACAGTGGGAGTGGCCATATTCCTGAACAATCTTGAATAAACTTAATAAAGAGTTCCTTCAACTTTAAAAACCACAAAATTGAGATAACAGAGAATACCTTTTACTGCTTGTCGAGAAATAGGGTTTCGATGTATGATACTTTGAATCACCTTCTGTCTCACTTCAACTTGCACTACTTCTTCCAAATTTTGAAAATGTGCTTTTCTAACTTAGCTTCTTACTTTATTGCTTACGAATTTAGCCCTAATTCACATTTATTGCTTTTTAGCTTAAAAGCTACCAACCACTTTATAAAACACACTGTAAACCAAGAAAAGTTCCATGAATCTCTAGATCTGCCCATTTTCTGTTAGAAATTTCTTCAATACCTTCAAAATGATGACTCACATCACATATCCTTGTGTCATGGCTTGAAACCTCATATATCAGGGGCTTTTTAGATTTTTTTGTAGCTGCTCCCCCTAAAATCATTACCGGGTTCAGTTCTTGGAAGAGGTATCTATACCTGATGTAGATACAAGATCATTTGCTTCATCCTTGTTCTCAGGTTCTTCCTTCTTCCTCCATTTTTTTTCCATTTGTTTCCTTACTTCATCGAGATCTACTTTGTTCACAGGATTTTTCTTTTGTGTTAAACATGCGCAGGACAACTGAGAGGGGAGGTGAATTAGTTGTCACAAAATTCAAGCTTAAGACTTCAACACTTATCAACTCCACAACCACACTATTTTGTTATTAAGTAAGAGCATGAAACACAAATAACAAAAATTAAATCAACAAAATGAACACTAGAAGCTAAAACTCAAGATATATCACCACAAGATTGCCATTATCAAATCTTTAGATCCACACAAGCATAGGATCAACACAGGAGAAATGCAGAGCACATAACAAAGCACATTTTGAACACATTCATCATGCTGACTTCTCTTCTTTATTAATTTTCTCAAAATCCCTTGGAAAATCATCAACACAACACATCTGCAATGACATAAAGATAGCTCCATGTACTCACAACATCTCACCTATACATTTACAATTTGCAACAAACTGGACTGTGTTGACATCAATGACAACATTGATGACAACACCACTAGACTATTTCATACTTGCAAAAACCTCCCCCTTTGTCATTGATGGAAACACATGATGTGAAAAACCATCAAAGAAAACATCCTTCACAATATCCTGGGAGAACACCTTCTCTTCCTTTGCAACTATTTTTCACATGACTTTCTCTCCCCCTTTGACATCAATGGAAAATACCAACAACTTTGATTACTCCCCCTTAGGAGTACACTCATACTACAACAATGAAATTTTTTTTGACTCCCCCTGCAGAGTAGACCCATTTATCAGTCTAGATAAATAAAGAATCTATGAATTCACTGGATTGATGCACTTTCATGTGCACTTATTTCAGAGGGCCAATGACCCCCAACCTCTCCCTAAGATGCTCAAAAGTATCCTTCAGAAGAGCCTTAGTAAATATGTCTACAATTTGTTCCTTTGTTGTCACATACTCCAATCTAACTGCATTCTCCAACACTTTTTCTCTCGGGAAATGATATTTGATAGATATGTGTTTTGTTCTTGAATGCATAATCGGGTTCTTTTAAATGTTTATTTCACTTGTGTTGTCACAAAAAATAGAAATAAGCTCATCACATATCACTCCAATGTCTTTCAAAGTTTTCTTCATCCACAAAACCTGTGTGCAACAGGATGCTACAACAATATATTATGCCTTTGCAGTGGATAAAGAAACCGAGTCTTTCTTTTTACTCAACCATGAAACCAATCTTCTGCAAAGAAAGAAAGCACCACCACTGGTACTCTTCCTGTCATCTACACATCTGGCCCAATCAACATCTATATAAGCATTCAGGGTGAAATCATCACTCGATACCATAATCCATAATCTAGTGTACCTTTAAGATATCTAAATATCCTCTTTACAGTTGTAACATGTGCTTCTTTAGGATCTACAAGTGGAATCTAGCAACTAAACATACTACATGCATAATATTTGGTCTAGTAGTAGTAAGATACAATAGTCCACCAATCATAGATCTATATTTGCTTTGATTAGTCTTAACAGATTCATCATCTTTGATAAATTTACATCTAATTACCTTAGGAGTACAAACTAGTTTGGAATCATCCATCCCAAACTTCTTCAACAACTCTTTTACATACTTAGATTGTGAAATGAATATCCCTTTATCAGTTTGATTCAGTTGTAGACCAAGGAAGAAATTCAATTCACCAATCATAGACATCTCAAATTATTTTTGCATCTCTTCAACAAACTTTTTACACATGCCTTCATTTCCACCAAAAATGATATCATCAACATATACAACTATTATCAACATTTTGTTGCCTTGCACTTTGAAGTAAAGATTGTTGTTAGTAGAGCCTTTGCTGAATCCTTGCTTTGTTAGGTATCTATCCAATCTTGCATGCCAAGCTCTGGGAGCTTGCTTCAGTCCATACAACACCTTCTTCAACTTACAAACCATGTCTGGTTTGTTAGGTAACTAAAACCCTTCAAGTTGTTCCATGTACACTTCTTCCTCCAATTCACCATTCAGAGATGTTGACTTAACATCCATTTGATACACTTTGAAGTCCTTGTGAGCATAAAATTCCAAAAACATCCTAATAGCTTCCATTCTAGCCATAGGGGAAAATGTCTCTTGAAAATCTATACCTTCAACTTGTGATTATCCCTTGCATACAAGTCTTTCCTTATTCCTTACAACTTCTCCACTTTCATTTAGCTTATTCCAAAACACTCATTTCAAGCCAATCACATTTTTATTCACAAGCCTAGGGACTAGTTCCCATGTCTGATTCTTTTCTATCTACTGCAACTCTTCTTTCATAGCTCTCATCCAGCTCTCATCTTCACATGCTTCACTCACAGACTTAGGTTCAACTTTAGAGAGTAAACATAGATTTACCTTAGCTGCAACTTTGCTTCTTGTTTTCACAACTTCACTTTTATCTCCAATTATCTGCTCCTCCAGATGATTCTTCTATACATACTTAGGAGTCTTAACAATAGGTTTCAGCTCATTCTCTTCTTCTTCTTCTTCTTCTTCTTCCTTCTCCTTATTCTCCTCAGGTACATGTCCACAGATAGGATCATCAGGTTCATCTTCACTTATCTCAATAGGTTTGTGTATGTCTTCATTAATTTTCACATTAGCACTTTTAACAATCTTTCTTAATCTTTTATTAAAGCATCTGTATGCTTTGCTAGTAGCAGAGTATCCAAAAAAGATTCCTCCATCACATCTAGCATCAAAATTTCCAAGATTTTAACCATCTCTTTTAATTATATAACATCTACTTCCAAATACCTTGAAATACTTCACAGTAGGAGTCTTACCAGTCCATAACTCAAAAGGAGTCTTTGTGTTGTTGTATCTGATCTAAAATCTATTAAGAACATAAACAACAATGTGTATCACCTCTCTCCAGTACACATCCAATACATTTGATTCTTTCATCATGGTTCTAGCACCTTCTTGTATTGTCACTAATACATTTGACTACAAAATACAACGAAACTGTCTGACGAAATATGTAAAATTTGATGTTCATCGGGTGCTTGTAAAATTTGATGTGTAATTTCCAATTTTTTGAAAGTTTATCCCCGACGTTCATCGAAATTTTGACGAACCCGGGGTTCGTCAAAATGTCGGCTATTATTTTCGTTGAATTTTCGACAAACATGAAAAATTAAAAAAAAATCAAATTGTGGCTGACATAAAGAAAAGTGAGTTCACGTCTGATTTATTGCGACAGTGTTTTGCTCTACTTGAAATAGTTTGTGGAGAACTAAGGATGATTTTCTTGGGAAAAATCAGAAAAATTTCAAGAAGATATCGCCAGGTTGAGGGTAGTCATTGTCTTTTTGCAGAATTCAGTTGTGAAGTCAAATTTGTAGTTCCAGGTTTGAAAATCATCATATTTCATTTTTAGAGGTTAAGGGTTTTGAGAATTTCATGTCCAGATTTTGTTGTGTAGAATCACCATAAGATCAAAATGGAGGAACAAATTCTTGTGACTGTAATTATGTGATCCATAACTGTATTGGTCATGTGGCACAGTTGTGCTATAACAAATATAGGATGCATTCATGTGTGACCCAAGTTTAATGTGGCTATGTTGTGATAGAAATGGAGGCACTCATATAATGTAGTTAATTTAGGTTGTATAATGTAGGTGTCAATCATCATTGGGTGCATTCAGGTTGTCTCAATTTTAACAGGATAGGATGTAATTATAGCAAGATCGAAGAGTGATTACCTCTTGCTCCAATAAAGAGCCTATAACTCTGGTTGATATGCAGAGTGGTTGTGTTATATCAATTATGTAGTGCATTCAAGCACAACCCATGTTTAATGGGCTATTCTAGAGAGTGATCAATATTTTCTAAAACTTTTGAATGTTACTTGACATATATTTGCATAATCTAAAATTCCTTCACAGGCTTTTGAAGTATCAATGTATCCTATATAGGGTTTAGAATGACTTATTTTAATTAAAAAATAAATAAATGATGTATTTCCCTGTAATTAGATAATGTGGAGATCTCCTAAATCTGCCCTAGCACACTATCCTCTTTGGCACTATATTCATTACTCAGCTACTAGGTTTTTGCATGTGACATCTTTAATATCTTCATGACCGTGGCTTTTAAATAGATCTCAGTCTTTGCTTTAATCCTTTTCATGGTAACCCTTGAGTTCCATAATCCACCTTCAATCTCTTCTAAGAACGCTGTCTTAAGCTAGACTGCATAGTATGCATATAAAGCAAGTCCTTCATACCTGCCATTGTTCCAAACCACCACTCACTGCCTTGCTTAAAATGTTGCCTCCATAAGCACAATAGCATGTTTTAAAATCATGGTTGCCAGTGATTGACCATTAAGCTCACCACTTTCATCATGAAGATACAATGAGATTTTTGTCTTCAAACTCAAGACATTATGGAAGATAACATTGTGAATTGTTTGTTGTGTACGATTTGATTTTCTTGCACATTTACTGCTTTGCTAACTTCCTTTAAGATTGGGTATTGCACCCTCAACCAATCTCAAACAGCTCACTCACTATCACTTGAAGATTCCTTTCATGAGCATCCTTCTATAAAATCAAACTATGCCCTATAGACTACCTACTTACTACAGGGGACTCATTTTTTTCATGGTATTGTAGTTCTTAAGATCCTTCAACCTTATTGACACTACTTCACAGTCCACAAGTATTATTCACTATTTTCCCATCTTTGGTGAGTCTCAAAACACTACTCAAACATGCAATCCACTACCTCCATTATACAATATTAATGGCTAAGAAGAAACATTGAACCTATGATTACCACTGTTACTTCATTTGGATAGTCATTCCTTGATTGCATTTGCCTTGTCTAACACTACTAAAAAAATTTGAAAAACCCTTAAGGTTAGCAAGGGGGTAAGGAAACTCACTATTAAAATCTCCACTTTACTATGCAAGGTTTGAGGTTTATTATCTTGTCACTGCTTAGCCTATTTTTGACCATCACATCTCAAGTGATTGTCATTCTTCTTACCGTAGATTGTATTTACAAATGTCAGTAAGCTACATAGTGTGCTTGTTATTGGCTACAATCTTTAGATTGCAAGATTTTGTTATTACCTACAATGTCTCAATCTTTCTAGTATTGCAACCTCACTAATCTGCTATAGTTATTGTTTATGTTTCTACGGAGGCCTAGGGTTTGTACCCTAATCATGCTCTTACCAATGCTTCTATTATTTTTTATTAGGGCTCTTTCAATGTTGAGGGCCCTAGGGATAAGCTCGTCTTAAGAAGTGACACATTGCATCTTTAACTAAAAGGATAAATTTGTATTGACATTAGCAATGATGATTCCGACTCGTTGCTCCTTAGGAATGGGTCACTTGCTCTTACTAGCTCGCTACATCCATTGTTGTAGGAATTTTGTGATCAAGTTCAATATTCTGATTTTAGGAGTCTTAAGGTTGGAAATCATAGTAAAATAAGAATTTAATAAGTTTTGGAATTAGCATTTAAAGTGTTTTTTGGGGTCATTAACTTCAGACTATCTTCTCTTTTGCAGGGGTGGTTGCATGCCAAATTTTTTTGGTGTAAAATATCAAAATTATTAGACTATGTTACTTGTCTATGAATAAAAATTATTGGAGTGTGAGTTTGATATTTTTTGAAGATCTAAATAGTCAAGCTTGGCAAAGAAAAATCATGTCAGATAATATTAGTCCAGAACAAAATGAAGAGACACTTGATAGATTGTGGGCTAGATTGAAAAGAAAGGGTGATGGGAAATGTTATTGTCCTTACAATAATTGCAAGGGCTTAAAGACGAGATGACTTTTAATCACAACAGCTGAGAAACATTGTCACGTTGAAGGGGGCATGATTATCGTCCATTGGTAAGTTGTTCATTATATGTGTTTATATTGATTGAATTTGTAAATGTTTATATTGTTTTAACATTTATATATATATATATATAATCACTTGATCATGATCATAGTTTATTTGTGTCTATCATTATTATAAAGGTGGGGCACCCTAGGGTAGATGATATGGATTATCATAGCTTGGAGAATGTGGTTTTGCAAGCAGATGAACATGGAGCTGTGAATATCAAGATGAAGTTAATGATCCTATGGAAGAAGATGATCATGCACCAAAAACACAATTGAAGATGATGGTACGAATACATTGATCCATGCCACATTTAGTGATAGAGCTGATCATGATGATCAAGATGACTTTGATGATGTTCATGATTTACTTGACTTGACAAGGCATACGAGCCCCTTTATGAAGGTCCGAAACAACTCTTCTTCTCTGCTGTATTGTTGTTGTTGAACTTAAGGTTATGAATGGTTTATCAAACATAGCAATCTCACGGATGTTAAGGTATGTCATATATGTCATCTTTTTTCATCTATTTTAATTGTTGTTAGTTCATCACTAGTAAATAAAGGATGAAATATGTACCATTAATATTCTTTATATGAACAAATTATTTTTTGTTGTAGATTGATTGGTGAATTTTTGTTACCACCATCAAATATTTTACCTTGCTCATACCGAGATTTATGTGCCATTATGAAGATATCGAATGGAGTATCAAGCAATAGATGCATGTCCCAATGATCATATTATATATCATAAACAACAGAATTTGCAAAGCATGCCCGGAATGTCATATCAGTAGATATCGAATGATCAAGTAACAAAAAGGTGCCTACAAGGTTCTTCATTATATTCTCATTATTCCACGTATGCAACGATTATTTAGATGTGAAAGCTTAGCGCAATTTATGGATTACCATGCATGGAATAGAAGTGGAGATGACATTCTTCGAATGCCTGCGAGATGGTTCTACATTTAGGGACATGGAGGAAAAATGGCCACACTTTAAAGAAGAACCTCGTAATCTCAGGCTTTCATTGGGAGCGACGGTGTCAATCCATTTGGAGAGCTGAGATCTATTTACTCAGTGTGGCCTGTTTTTGTTATCAACAATAACATTCCTCCATGGATGTCAATAAAGAGGGAGCACATAATGTTGTCAATGATTGTTCCAGGTATTTGTTTACATCAATTTTCTTTAACGTAGTAGCATCTCATTTGTCTTATTTGTTGCATAATGACTTATATTTTTTTCATTCAATAGTCATGTACATTAATTTATATATATTGCAGTAAAATGGTTATAATAATTATGTAATGTTTATGTTCATTCAACTAGGTAAGTACCAAGTTAAAGATATGAATGTATATATCGAGCCTCTTATCGACGAGTTACTAAAGTTATGGAATGACATCACTATGTATGACGTCTCCAAACCAATAGGACAAAGACAATTTCAATTCCATGCAATGCTTGTATGGACAATTCATGATGCCCCAGGGCTAACACATTTTTGTGGTATGTTATAACGTTCGATCAAGACTTTTAACAATATTTAATTTTGATGAAGTAGATATCAAGAATGTTTTAAAATAATCTATTTATTATATATAATTATAAAATTGACATATTTAATCCACTATATATCATCTTATGTGTCTTCAAACAAAGGAAAACTTGTATGTCCACTCATGTAACTAGTAAAAGATGAAATCTTGTCATTCAACGTTTAGAAAGTAGGTGTTTGATGAGTATAGGCACTTCCTCCATAGAAATCATAAGTATCAAACTACCTAAAAACATCTTTCAATGGGAAAGAGGAAACTACATCAAAACCATGAAGAATGACACCTCGCCTATGGAAGTTGGAATATAATAGAATTAATCGCCAAGGTTATACATCAGATCAAATTGTTTATCTATCATATATGATATGTTTTGAATTTATATTTTTATATTGTGTTGTGTTTACTCATGTTGTAATTGACAATGATTGTCGTTGTTAATTTGTTTAACTTATATGCTTCATGAAGGTCGTCAAGGCATTAATGGTCGGCTTCAACATGGATTGAAAAGTTATCCCAGACAATTTAGTAGGTTGCCCTACTATGAGCAGCTACAAATTGTGTATTTGTTTGATACAACGCATATCGGAAAGAATATAACAGAAACGTTATAGAAAATATTGGATGGAAGGCATGACAAAGAAAAAATTGTCAAAATTTGTAGTGACATTCAGGAAGCCAATAATGCAATGAAAAATTTCATTCAATTGAATAGTGATGGAGACCAAATTAATATAAGTGCCCTTCCTTGGTTATTAACATAGCAGCAAAGAAATGCTATAAAATAAGTCATACAAAAAATTTGATTTCCCACAGGATTTGCTGCGAACATAAACAATATAATAACAAAGAAAGGTGAATTTGGGTCAGGGATGAAAACGCATGATTGGCATACCTTCATCAAGGTAATTATTCTGATATATTATAAACACTTGTATAATGCATGTACTTTTCAGTGTATTGTGTTTACTACTTTTGAAAAAATAATGAAAAGATCACTTTATAATTGTTGCAGTACGTTCTACCTCTATCTCTCCCAGACAACTTTGACAACAATGTCAAGCAAGTTATATATGATCTTGGAAAACACATGAGGTAAGTAGCGAGATTTGTTCAATTCGCTGTATACATCTTATAATTGCCATTTGTTTTACTTGTTATGTAATATATTGTATATTTTTGTTAAATATCATTAATATATTTGTGCCTTGAATCACTTATAGATGGCTATCATCTAAAGAAATTCATAAAGAAGATATAAATTATTGGAAGAGAAAAATTCCTCGTTTAATGTGTGAAATGCAAAAGTGTCTACCTTCAACATTTTTCAATGCACAAGAATACTACCTCATACACCAAGTTGAGGAGATTGAATTTTAACTTTTCAAATTTCAAAAAATTAATTTTCCTCAATTTTATTGGCTACAAAACTTTGAGTGATAAGGGCGGATTTTCAGGAAGCATAAACTTTTTATCGCAACTTTTCAAGGTTTTTTTGCCACAAAGACCATAATCAATTTTTTTTATTTTTTTTCACTTGTAATTAATCTATTTTGTTATTTTGAATCTTTTTAGTTTATGGATATCATCATAATTAATAAATTTAAAACTTATCAACTTCAAGTATTTTATATTTTGTATGTACAAATGAAAAAAATACAATATAAAGAATACTTTTAAATTTAAATTTTAGTCTTTGATTGTTGAATTATTTTAAAAGGATCATGTACTTCTATTTAATATTTAATTCATTTATATCACATAATCATTATAATTTAATTAATTATGAATTTAATAATTAAGTAATAAATATTCTATGAATTTTAGAAAATAGAATTTAGTTTAATTTTAAAATGAAATTTAAGTTTTTAAATATTGTGTTGATTTGATTATTTATTTGCTTTATGATTGGTTATTCAAATTTAAAGAACAACACAATTCAACTCAAAAATATAAACAATTCAACTCAATTCATTTCTTAATTTATTCTCAAATTATAATTATTTATTGGTGAATTATTTTGAAAATAATATTTAGTTTTATTTAATTATATTAAATATAGTAGAATGATCAACCAGTATACCAATGCATTGCAAATAATCCCCGCATACACCAAATCAAACCTTTATAGATGTATACATTAGATAGGATGTAGTTTTATTTAATTTATTTATATTGAATAATTAATATAATTTATAAACTGATATCAAGAAATAAATAACCTTAACCCCAAGATTTATACTAGAACTCTAATTGAACCCTAAACCTAACCCTAATTCAACCCTAACAAAAGGATTTAATTACGGTTAGGGTTAGAGTGAGAATTTAATTATGGTTAGTGTTAGGGTTAGAATTAGAGTTTAATTAGGGTTAGGGTTAGGATTCAATTATGATTATAGTTAGGGTCAAATCTATAAGCTAATATTAAGATATTCAGAACTCTAACCCTAACCTAACCTTAATCTCCGTCCTAGAATGCTAATTAAACCCTAATTGAACCCTAAAAATAAGGTTCAATAAGAGTTAGGGTCAGGGTTTAACAAGTAGGTTTATGGTTGGAATTAGGGTTCAATTACCTGGTTAGGGATAGAATTTAATTAGTGTTATGATTAGGGTCAAGTTCAAGTTATAGTTAAGGGTTTATTTAGGCTTATTTTGGTTAATCTTACAATTGGGGTTTAACTAGAATGCTAATTGAACCCTAATTTAACCCCAACAACAAGGTTCAATTAGAGTCAGGGTTCAAGTTCAATTAGGGTTAGGGTTGGCATTCAATTAGTGTTATGATTAGAATCAGGATTCAAGAGTTAGGTTAGAAAGGGTTCAGTAGGCTTATTTTTAGTTAGAGTTTACAGTAGGTTTAATTAGAGTTAGGTTTATGGATTCAATTAGGGTTAAGGTTAGGGTTCATTTAGATTAAGGTTCAAGTAGGGTTCAATTAGAAGTTTAATTGGGGTTATGATTATTGTTTAAATAGGGTTGGGGTTAATGTTAAGTTAGGATTAAAATTATTAATCTAGAATAAAACTTGAAGCTAAGGTTAGAGCTATGGTAAGAGTGGTGAAGTTAGGCAAATTAGGGTTTAATAAAGGGTAGGGTACAATAAAGGGTATAATAATATTGGTTAATTTTTAGAAGTCATGACCATGCTAGATGCCAATTTGGTTTAAAGGACCCCTTGTTGAAGCCCACAAGACATTTATTTCTATATACCTTAGATATTGTTCATATTTATTATCTTTGTGTTTGACCTCATGAGAATGCTTGAGTAAAGTACACCTTACAAATCCATCTACACGGGAGAACCATTCAATCTCTCAAAATTTTCTTGTGTCACGGAATGATTATCAAATTGGATATGTCCAAAGCCTTTAATAAGTTGACTTGGAAACTTCTATACTGCATATACCTCTTGTCAACTTCAACCAGGGGGGTACTAATTGCATAATGAATTGTCTTCTTTTTCAATTTGATTAATCATCCCCCATAGGGTCTTCTTCATAAATTAGGGGATTAAGTTAAAGAGACCCATTATCATGTTTTTTTTCCATCAAAATGGTAGAGGCCCTTAGTATAGAACTTATACTAGCCAGTATGTTACAAAAATTTGACTTCCAATTCTAGCGGCACAAGCGATTACATAGTGTTCACAAATGTTACTTGACTTACAGGGTAATTGAGTTTCTAGAGGAGATGAAAATAAAGACAACTTTTCAATTTGTTTTAGTGTCCAGTGTGGAGTATCTAAAATTTATTGTTAATTATGAATCTGACATTGACATATATCATTGAACTAAGATTGATACTACTGTTCTGATTCATTGGCGATAATTATTGGATTAGTGTGAAAAATCTAGAGATTTGTGTTTGACTGCAAAGAGTTATCTCTTATGATTTATCAACAAATTATTATTTCTATTCATGGGCTTCTTACACAAGACAATATATTTATGCATTTCTTGTAGAGTCTATTCTAATTGATCATAATAAAAAAACTTCTAATTTTGAAAATAATATAACATAGAACCAAATAGTAGTGAAAATCCCAAACAAAGATTGTCAAGAGTGTATCTCATTTAGTTTTTATTTAATCTTTCTCTTTATGTCTACAATTTCTTGAAGTTTTTCTGATCATCCAAATAATTTAACGTTGATGGATATGTAACACATTTAGTTCATTCATGCCCTAGTTCATCATATTTGGCAGAGAGCATGCCCATCTAGAGATGACCTTAGAATTTGGTTATGACTTATCGAGAGATAGTGATGTCGACAAAAATTTAAATGAGACAAGAAGATTTGGAAGCTAAGGGTATACACATCAATGTCTAACTTAAACAATTAATACCCTAGATAAACACCAGTTCACACAGTGATGAGTCTGTAGTACGTAGTTGTGATTCCAGATAGTAGGCGAGCCAAATTTGGTTCATGGTGATTGGTTGAAACCTAGTGCAATACTAATTGATCTTGGCTTAAATGCAGTAGAGGTATGACACCTTCTAACTGCCTTTTTCAAAAAAAAATTATAAGTAAAAGATGGTTAATATATAGCAAATTAAGCTGGTATTAGCATGGTGTGTTGGTTTATAGGTGGCATTGTTGTTCTTTCCACAAAGGTTCAAACCCCGTTGGGGTGGTATTGTTGAATGGTTGTATCCGGTTCATAACTCCGGTCAAAAGCGTTTACGCCTTGAATAAATAAATAAATAAATATATAGTAAATTAAAACTATTGCTTCTACTTTTGTATGATCCTAGTGCTAAAAGAGAATACCAATTAGTTGGTCATGTTTCCTATGAAGAGGATTCAAGAATAACTTCATCAATTAATCCTCTACCTTGTGGTCTTGGTCTAATGAATATTGCAATACTTTTGTCCACTACTCTACAGTCAACAAAACGAGCATATGGGTTCAATTGAGATTTCTGATATTTGATCCAGGCCTTTTGCAATACACAACAAATACAAACAAAACTATTCTAAAACTTTATGGCAAGAACTTCGCAGCTCTGCAGCTCTTGTTATATTATAACATTCATAACTTAAACCTTTTTATACACAATGTCAAGTTAACTATAAATTGTATAGAGTTTAGATTTGATGTATCTCTCATATATCAACATAGGTAAATTTGAAAATATTTTAAATTATATAATTTCAAAAAAAAATTGAATGAATTTATAGAAGATTATTTTTATTAAAGTGATAGAATCTAATCCCAATACTAACATTAATTATAAGTCTAACCATAACCCCAACCCTAAAAATAGCACTAATTAACTTCAAACCTAACTCTAATTTTATATCCAACCCTAAACATAACTATGATTCTAAAACTAACATTAATGAAACCCTAATTGAACCATAACTCTAACCCTAATACTAACCCTTGCCCCAATTGAACCCTAACACTAACCCCAAGCTCTATCATAGAACCTTAATCTTTACCCCCAACCCCAACCCTAATCCTAATTGAATCCTATACCTAATTTTAATTAAATTCTAACCCTATTTGAACCTTAAGCTTAATTGAACTCATGTTTAGGGTTAGGGTTCAATTAAGGTTAGGGTTGAGTTATGGTTATGATTAGGGTCAAAATTCAAATAGGATTATGGTTGGAGTTTAATTAAGGTTGCTATTCACTTAGGGTTAAGGTTCAATTAGTATTCAATTTGGGTTAGGGATCAATTAGGGTTATAATTCAATAAGGGTTTAATTAAGGTCAGGGTTAAGGTTAGTCTTAAATTAGGGCTAGGATTGTAGTTAGGGTTCAATTAAGGTAAGGGTTATTGTCTATTTTAGGGTTAGGGTTCAATTAGAGTTCTCTAGGGTTTTGATACAATTAGGGTTACAATTACAGTTCAATTAGTGTTAGAGTTAGGGTTATAATATGAGTTCAATCGGGTTAGGTTCAAGGTTTAATTAGTGTTAGAGTTAGGGTTGCAATAATAAAATTTTCCATAATGATATGGAAAGGCATTCAATTGGATTCATATACAAATGCATAAATAAGAATTGGTAATTAAGAATTCTCTAGAACTAAAGTTATAACAACAAATACAATCCTTAGCTTATCGTTTGTTCTTGTTGAGGTTGGGATAAAATTTAATAGGTCCCAGTGAGACTTAGGAAATAAAAACCTGGCGAGGAGGAAATAAAGCATTAAAATCCAAAGTTGGGTTTTAATTTTAATCACGGTGATGGCTTAAGCCATTAACTCGATGGTCATGTTCTTGACACAGCCAAAGCCTTTTCATTAAATACTAAGCTGTGCAATGTGTAGGTTTCCAGATTTGAAGATATGGGAGAAGATCTTGATCGTGCCATGACTCATGAGACCTAAGATTATTAAGCCCTATTATTTGGTCGCGAGGTCGACAAAGGCGAGATGTGTGTCTGTATGGAATGTAGGGGCCCAATCTCCACTCTTGAGCTCATAACCCGTGGTTTTAGATCAACAACGAAGATCAAAAGCTAATGTAAATCTCTGCTGTTCCCTGCTAGCTAGCAAGAGGAAGATGAAGGTTGGGGAAGCATTAATGAATTATTCCATGCTTGTGTAGTTACGTCGATCTCAATCTGTGTGAAGATGTTGTTGTTGGCAATCATGAAGGGTGATCTTTGGATTCTAATGTAGCTCTAGTTAAACGGTGACAATACATACGCCACCAAATTGCCATGTTTGTACATGCATTTTTACTGGCATTGATGAAGGTTGCCATTACCTCGCTGTAATAAATAGAAGAGACTAACACTAATAGTGTCATTCTTGCCAGCGATTAGAGCACTTTGTGGGTTGAGTCTAATCAAGTTTAGTGCTTGTCTAAGAAGAGAAAATGAGTAAGTTAGTAAGGAGGTCTGTTCGTTTGAGCTCACAAAAGCTCGGTCCTACTATTCAGGAAGGTACTTTGGTTGACAAGCCTAGGCTTGTGCCCACTAGATGCAGTAGAAGGTTGCAATTCCAGGATGTTGCTGCTCAACTGGTAGATGACAAAGGCAAGCAGTCAGCGGTGTGCTCCATTACTAGTGTTGGTAGGAAAATAAGGTATGGGCATGGCTCCTCTGGATGCCAACACTCGCCCATTGACCTTATGAGCAACACTTCTGATGATGTAACCAAGACCGACTCGAACTACTGTCAGTATTTACCTCTCTTCAATCACGGTCTGTTCTCTGATGACGAAGAGATAGTTGTGGTGCCATTGGTTGTTAAAACCCCAAGCGGATCGACTTGAACCATATTGGGCAAGGAGAAAGAAGACGAGGCTGAGAGTCTACTGTATTGGGCAACAACTAGAAGTAGGCGTGTATACTAGGGTCTGAGTGTTGGTAAGGGCAGGGTGGCAGGTAAATAAGAAGTTGTTGTGGTGCCTTCGTGGCAATTTGGTTTCCTAGTTTTTTTGCGTGGATAGCGACAAGGGGATTTTGATGACAATTTGTGTTCCCCTATTCTTTTACGCTACCCCAGTCCATGCACTATATATGTTTTGCAGATTCAACATGTGGGAAGTTTTGAAATGAAATTCAAATGCAATGGAGATTTTGTTCAAATTAAAACCCCAAGCGGACTGACTCGAACCGTATTGAGCAAGGACAAGAAAGAAGACGAGGCTGAGAGTCTACCATATTGGGAAAAAACTAGAAGCGGGCGTGTATACCAAGGTTTGAGTGTTGGTAAGGGAAGGATGGCGGGTAAATAAGAAGTTCCTGTGGTGCCTTCGTGGCAATTTGGTTGCCTGGTTTTTTTGCGTGGATAGCGATAAGGGGATTTTGATGACAATTTGTGTTCCCCTATTCTTTTACGCTACCCCAGTCCATGCATTATAAATGTTTTGCAGATTCAACATGTGGGAAATTTTGAAATGAAATTGAAATGCAATGGAGATTTTGTTCAAATGAGAATTTGTGGTGAAATTACATTTGAGCCTAAAGCTTGTTGCTCCCTTGTCATATAAAAGGGAATTCAAGGCTCATATGTAGGGAGAGAACTGATGAAAGCTCTAGCTAGGTTTTGAGTTGAATATATGGGTAGAAAGATATCTGTCCTCTGATGAGGAAGTGATATCTGTGGTGCCATTAGCAGTTAAAACCCCAAGTGGACAAAATAGAATAGATAGCCTATTTTGATTTTTGGATGAATATATGCAAATTATCTTAAATTGTATGCAAATATGACTTATAAGCATGAATAAACGTATAATTCTAATATATTTTCTCTCCTCATGTGGATTTGAGTGAATTTTGAATGAAATGTTAATGAAGTTGTCATTCTTCTTTTGAGAATTTGTTCAATTGTGTGTCTATGTTTTTGCTTTGAATCAAGAATATCAATTAAATGCTTAAATGGAGTCATAAGTTTACAATTATTTACAAAGGATTTGATAAGTAGTAATATATCAGAGAATTGAGCTCCATAATGCAAGGTATTATATGAGGTCCGGGCTTAACTGACACACTCTAAGGGTACACTCCCTTAGATGTCTCGCACCATGTGGGGCCCTCTTAACCCAACCTCTCTCTCATTTCTGTAGCATTTCTTTAACTGCACCATTTCAAATCTATGTTTCTGTAGTACTCCACCATTGCAGTTTACACTTGCCATTCCCGTTCCCATTCTCCTTCCATAGCTGTTCGCGTTTTCCATTTCCACTTTACACATTTGCTTGGTCATTGGATTGGGGGATTTAGTCTTAATCCCACATTCATTTCATTACATGAATTGTGGTGAGTGTTCCTTTTATATTACAAAGTAGCGGTTCATTTTCTTTGTTAGGAAATAGAAAAGATTTATCTTTCTTATAACTTTAATAATAACTTTTTTTTAAAAGATTATATCTTATTTATAATATTTATTAATGTTAATTATATTTAATTGTTTATTTTAATGAAAAAATGTTTATTATGTTTTATTTAAAAATAATACTATTTTTATATTAGATGATTGATATTTAAATTAAATGAATTAAATGTGATGTTTTTTGAGATGTAGATGTTGATTATTTGAAGTGTTAAAAGAGGTTTTGGACTTGATTTTATAAATGCTTTAAAATATGCGAATTAAGTGTTCTTTTTTTTGGTTCAAATATGTGTACAAAATAAAACTAGTCTAGAAGCTTCAATCTATAATTCCAATAATCAACTTGTAAAAAATTAATTTTTGAAATTGATTTTTATCTTTTAACATTTACACTTTATTATGGATTGACAATG
>VDFB02000015.1:208964258-209063565 GCA_007258455.2 Sequoia sempervirens | reverse complement strand
GAATGCCATGAGCTATTTGTAACTTCTTCTCAATCGATTCTTTCCAATTTATTGGAGTAATTTTGGAAGCCTCGGTTAGTGAGTGATAACTGAATATTTGTAACTGATTTTTAAAGCTATCTCATCATATTCCATCATGAAAATTTGAGGGGAGGGGTAGGAAGATAACTTTTGGGAACAGTTGAATAATGGTTGGTTGATGGATACCTTCCTAACTCACTGATCTTGACAAATCTCAGCATGGCTTACTAACTTAGGAGGTCCGGGGGGGGGCGAATTCACAAAGTGACCTCCCAATCCTAGGCATCAGCACTGATGCATTTTCTTAGGGAGCGATCATTTATTTGGGGGTACACAACATAAACTTTTCTAGAACGTTTGAGGCAACTAAGAGATTTTAACCCATTTTGGAGAGTGCAAAAACATTTCCCAGGGTTTTCCTTCAACATTTTCGCCCTCAACTGGTGAAAGAAGAAACTGTTATGGAAGGATAGTTCTCACTACCCTAGGAAGAAGATACAAGGCAAGAAAGAATAGGGAACAAAACAAGGGAAGGATGGCATTTTTTCACTATGAAAGAAGACGTCGAGGGAAAGAAAGAAGTCCTTCAACAGGAACTATCAGCATTGACAGACTCCTTTCAGGTAGAAAGAGAGCCCTTGAAACTGTTGTTCTTGCTTTCATATGATAAGATAGCTTTCTTTGTGTTGCAGCTTATGTTTAAATTGCAATGGCTCTAGACCGCTCCGGTCGAGCCTATATATATCATTTAAGTATATTCTCAAGGAATGGATTAAGGTCGAATGGCAAAACCTATTTTACTTTGTTGTAGTCTTTTCCTTTTTTTTAAGGCTCGAGCCCATTATGGATGTGTACCTATCCTTTAATGTAATGTTTCCAACTACGTATATGGTGTAAGAATGGAAAGTAGCCAAGACTCATAAAAAGGATGACTTGTATGTGCTCATGGAATGAACATGCAAAATACTACATTCTATAACTACTCATTAGTCAACATGTATATAACCATTGCAGTCACCTTGAAAGGTGGTAGAGGTCATTAAGATATTGGTCGATGAAATTCTCATAGTATTCTATTTATGAACTGATGATGGTAGTATGGTTAATGATATAATAGAGGCCATGTTTAATCAACCCTCGAGATATGAGGTAGTATATAGGGTCAAGAACATAGTTTATTATTACAAGTTTGGATTAATATCTATCCTTCTTATGAATGAACATTCTAAGATAGTGTTTAACACTAAAATCTCACACGAGTAAATATGAGTTGTCAGCCATTATTAACTAATCTTTCGATCTAAGGCAAGGTATACCTAGAAATTCAAGAATTATTACTCTTAATTTCAAGGTTGATAAAATTGAACTTGTGAACCATAAAGGACCTTGGGTGGTGGTTATGGTTGCTTTTATAATAAGTTACAAAGTGGAATAAGGTGATGAGGAGTCACGATTTCCCATTACTATAGTAACCCAAATGGTCGAAACAAACCCAAGATTAGGTATCACTGGAATGATTTTCCCTTAGGGTGGGACATAAGGAGAGATTTGTAACTCAATTCAATATGATGGTGGTAAACTATTATGATTGATAAGGGTTTATGTGACAAGGAAGTTATTTATGAGTCCATAACTTAACCTATGTTGAAAGTCAGTAGACTCAAGTAGACCAAGGGGTCAAAAGTAGATTATTACCTTTTAAATCGAACCCTTTAGGGTAGAATGATTGTCTTATATCTAAGCAATTGATATAAATGATGGTATTGATTTAAATATTATGATAGTAAGGAAATACCTTGATTACTATGCTTATTCTTGTTACGTGAAATATGAACTTGAGCAATGTCGAGTGGTCTAGGAAAGACTAGAAGAATTTTGTTCGTACTTTTTGTTACGCTTATGCTACTACCTTTGGAAAACAAGGATGTTTGGTATTTCCATGTATTGGGTTAGACAATCTAAACCCTAGTATTGAAACAAGGAGGATATAGGAAATCTATAACTCTTATGTCGGATATGATATTGTACACACACACACACACACACACACACATATATATATATTGATTTCTCATGAAAGGTCGTAAAAACCATAGAAAAAGATAGAAAGATACTTTATAATACCTCAAGAGTTTCTATGATAATGCCAAACTCAGTTTAATGCATCAAAGATGTTGGGTATTGAATTTTGTAAGTAAAATGATAGGAAGTCATAAACCCTATATATTGCAAGAATGCAATAAGGGACTTTTAAAAGGTTTGAAATACCTAAATCTTTACATTACATGTATATCCTAGATTAAGCATTAGTTATAAGTCAGATTGGCTAGAATGGATTTTCTATACATAATAGTTGTGTCTAGAGTACCTAATAAAGTAAGTAAAACTATAGGATGAGACAATTTGTAAGACGATTCAGAGGTGCGTGTCTAGATGGAATGACCAATCAAAATGATCATACTTAGCTAGAAGGGATCTAGAGTTGTATGGTTGATTGAGTGATGTATATCTGTACCCTTCATGAAGGGTAGGGCCACTTCCAGTTAGGAAGTGTGAGGGGGATGAAAAGTGTAAGGAATTCTCTTTGATTCTAGCTATGATTACATATGAATTCAAGTTTGAAATTATCTAGAAAATTTATAATTTATTTCTTGTGCTTATGCTAATGTTAAAAAAAAATCTCTCTCATGTTTACTAAACTAATTTTATTTACCTTTTAGCAAATTCTTGAGTTTACTTGAGTATTAAGAGGAGGGATGTTACATATGGTATCAGAGCTAACCAGGTTCAATGCATGGACCTATGAGCTCATTACGAGAAAACTCATTAAGCATTTAGCAGATGGGCTAATATTTGAAGCTAGATTGATACATAATGGAATAAAGAGAAACGAAGGAAAACTATCTGGAAGACTATTTCCCTAGAACTTACCCAAGTCAATGGATAAGAGAAAGCCAACTAGGGAATTAAAAATATAAGAGAAAAACCATTCTGTTAAGGTTGCATATTGATAGGATTTTCATACTTTGACTAGAAAGATAAGACCTTGGTTAGTTACTAATCAGACTAAGAGCACGGTTAGAGAAATGTTTGTATGAATTCAAGATCAATCTTATTTCTCAAGAATTTAAGGATGGGGAGATCCAGAATTAATTAGCTGGGTGTAGGGGAATCTAAGTGTTGGAAATCCTTGAAAATATATTGACACCTAGATAAGATGGGTTCTAGTCTAACTTACAAATGGAAAAATGAGCCAAGTGGAATAAATGGATCATTAAAGGATGAGTAATGTTATACTAGTATAGAATACTAAAAAAAATGGTTGAGAACTAGGTACTTTCCTTTTGGTAGAGCTAGAAAGTACAACCGCATTGGTGAATGTAATCATCATCAAGATATTTAGTCAAATTGTTAAAGTTTTAACAAGTAACCTTTTAGTGAAGTAAGGAATATAGTTTTATAATGCAGAACAGAGAAACAAAGTTTGTGTTCCAATTGTAATCTTTGTGTGTTGCTATAAAATAATCTTATAATATCATCTGACATGTGAATGATAGATACTCTAGGAAATAGGAGTGAATCTGATATAACCTTTTTATTTGCAAAATTTTTGAGCATGATGAAAGTCTTAAGGAACTTATTTGTTTGATGTGCTTGTAGCACAATCTCTAATCCACTGTAAGCTTTTGGAAAATCCGAATACAGTACAAAAATCTACTCCCTTGTAGTGATTTAGTCAAGTCACGTAGTGCATTAACAATGTTCTTCTAGATTTTGACACTTGGATTTTTGGTAAAATTCCTTTTTAATATTGGCAAGGATTGTCATTGTTTATTTCTTTATTTTGAAATGGTCTAGCCACCAAATTTTTGAAGATTGTTATCTTATGGTCGGTTGGTCAAAATTTGATTTAGTGTTGAAAAAGAGCTCATTCTTTGATTTATTGTTGAAATTAAAACTGATTATATTTTGATATTGAGTTGAGTTTTTGTGGTGTCTATACAAGAACTTTTTGGTTGTTCACTGTGTTTGATGTAATGTTCTTCTCTATCATATCCTGGATGGGCCTCTGATAGATTTTGTAAGGGAGTAAATTGTAGAAATGCACCTGATGTGTCCTTAACTTTACAAAAGAAAGAAACCTTGTGTGGAAAGAAATTAGTTCCAAACCCTTTTAGGGTTATATAATTAATATGTAAGCTATCAGAAGGAGGTTTTATGCGGATATCACTTTTTGAACCTTGTGTTATGGTATGTGGGTGAACAGGTAGTCTAGTAAGCCTAAGTGAATAGTCTCTCCATGTTGAGCAGGGTGGTGAACCATTACTATGTGGATTGTAAAGCATATGTATATAAAAACTATGGCCATAGTGAGTGTTGTTTCCACTACGTGCACTCATTAGTTCACAGTACTCTACACACTTAGCTACCCAGATTTTTCATACTTAGTAGGAGGGTATCCTTAGTAGTGCGACAGAGTTGGTTAAGTGCGGGTACACACCAGAGCTCAAATGGAAACTGAGAGGGTTTCCAACACAACATTTCATTGAAAGGTAGGACTACTTCTAGGCAAGAAGTATGTAGGAAACTGCTTAAGTCTATGGTTGGAAGGAAAAATAGCCAGGTGATGCTTTCCCTCTTTTCAGTGGCATGCTGAGTCTTGGAGGACAGTTGAACTAGAAAATTAATTATGATCCTTTCTCTTGTATTTACTTATCATCTTAATTTAATGATGCATGAGATAAATGAAATTGGCACTTGATGAATAACCTTTCCAGCTAGAAAAGCAAAGGTTGATGTTAACCATTGGTGAAATTCTCTTGGTAACCTGTGTTAAAAGTAATTGATTTCTATACATAGAAAGAGTATCCACCTTTATGGTGTTTGTTATAACAACTTCTATAATTCAGCTATCAAATATGGTTTTTATTGATTTCTTCTTCAAATATGAACAACCACTCTATTCGACCATACATCATAAATTTAAAATTGGCATACCTCAAACTCTCCAATAAAACTAACCCCAATTGTCCTTTCAATTACATGACTCTTGGTCTTCCACAATCTTGTTATTTTGCATTTTTAGCAAGTTGACATTTTTGACAACTTTCTTGCAATATTTTCCAATTTTGAAAATTGAAATCCACCACCACCTAAAGACCTCTAAAAAAAGACTCATAACAGTTTAAAATGGTCTATATGAGCTTATTCAAAGTCTTATAAACAAAATATTAAAATACCAACTTAAGCCGTTATTGAACCAATCTTTACAAAACATGAATTTGGTGCTCCTACACCAAACTCCCGGCCAAAAGAAATCCCAAGCCCTCTTGGATTGAGGGTAGTAACAAGTATTCATCATCTATCTACTCCTCCTTGATGTCTTCTATGCACTGCCTCTTTGAAACAACTCCTATTGGTCTTCATTTTCACCCTTGGTTTCAACTTGTCAAAGAAAACTAACCTCATACCTATCTTATCACCTGGAATCAGATCCCCCATGCTTTCATGTATCCCAGTTTCTACCTCAGCACCTTGTCCTCTTTCTTTCATTTTGAAATTTGGTTTGTTTCCCATCAGAATTGCTATCACAACAAGGAAGTGATAGATGATTTCCTTAGCTTTTTTCCCTTGCAATGTAACAGTGATCTTTGCATCTTTGTTTTTCTCTCCCATCTGATATTTTTCCCCTCTATATGTTTCTTTCTCAAGGCTACCAATCTTTGATATGAAAGAAATAGAAAAACTACTATCCTCCTTTGCAAACAATGAAGAAAACATTACATCACCATACATTTGCAATATCATTCCATCCTTGACCTTCTCTTCAATATTAGGTTTTGACACCAACTCATCATTTCCCTCCAAAATCAGTTCATCCTTCACCTCTGTTGTCTTCTTGTATTCAAACTTCATTATGGCTGCAATCTCTAAGTGCTCTTCTTCTTCTATTTTGGTTTGTTCTTCTTCTTCCTCTATTATCGTCACTTGTCTTCTCCTTTGAACAATCTTCTTAATGGACCATACAACTTTCTTCTTCATTGGCAAGTGCCAACTGAGTGCTCTTTTGAGCAACTGCTCCATTTCATCTTCATTCCTTCTTATCATCTCTTCCATAGCTTGCCTTATTTCTCTTATCTCTTTCTCAACCTCTATTTTCCTCATCTTTTCCTCTTTCCTCTTCCTCTTTTTTTATTCATGCTTCTTTGCGAACCCTCAGCCTATTGGTACCTTCTCAAAAAATCCAACTTCTCTTCAAGCAATTCCCTTTAACCTTGCTTCTTCTTGACTTTTCCTCACCTAGGTCTCTTCTCTTTTCCTCTACCTAGTCTTTTGACAACCAGGTTTTATCTTCAACCTGCACAAACAAAAACACACAAATACCAAACTCTCTTGCCAAAACCTTCTGAGCTCTGATACCAATTGATGTAGAGCAGGATTCAAAACATTCAATCAATCACAATTTAAGTCTTTTGAGACAATTTCCAACCTTTAAAAACTTATCTCAACAATTCTTCACAAATTCACCCAATTTCACTTATAGGTCTACTAACCTAGTTTCTTGACCAAATCTACCCAAATACTCATTGAACCCACTAACCAAATATGTTTTTAGATACCCTTTAAGGCATACACAAACATATCTCAACAATTCATATAACTCTTTTGGAAGAAATCTCTCAAACTCATGCTTCTACATTGTCCCAACTAGGCCAAATAGGCCAATTTAACAAAGCATCACCTCTCTAAACAACTTAACAACCCAAAATTCCTATGGAAAGTCATTACTCAACCTCTAAAATGACCAAATATATAACTTTTAGCCAAAGAACTGGTCATAGAGTGTACTTTTCACAAAACCCTCATTTTTAGCAAATTTAGGGAGGGTTTATTGAAAGTCATATTCCCACACCCTATCTTAGATTTCAAAAGAATCAAACATGCTCCAAATGACCTGAACAAGCTTAAACAACCTTAAAAGATTTCTACCCCAAGATTTTACTACACTTTCCTTCTCATAGCCACCAATTTTCACTCAAATGCATAATATTGTCAACTAGGGCATCATGCCCAAACACTCAACTTTAACTCCCCTTCTCTTCCAAAGCTTCAAACACCTTTTAAAGGTCTAAACACACTTTTTGAACTTATCTCCAACCTTATTGAGTGCATTTAAAAATAATTTCAACTTGGAGCCATTATTTTCATAGCAAAAACTCAAAAAATTCAGTGCGGCAGCAATCAAAACTTAGTCCCTACTCAAACTCCTACATCTACATCTAATACTAACATGTTTGGACTCATTCCACTGAGCCACAATAGATACAATAGGTGGAATGAGTCATTTAACTCATTCTATGCCTTCAAGCCCTTGGTTGGCTTAACAGACCTGCCTCTAGTAAAAATGCAATAAAATTCTTAACATGCAATGAAATCACTTCACTCCAAAGCTAAATTAGAGCTAACACATAGATATAACAATTTCAAAATCATTCATCACTTAAAACTTCTGTACAGAACCATACAATGGCTAGGAGCAGCAATTTTTAGAAAATTTGCACAGAAAAGAGAAGATTTTTATTGATTTCTTCTTCAAATATGAACAACCACTCTATTCGACCATACATCATAAATTTAAAATTGAAACACCTCAAAATCTCCAATAAAACTGACCCCAATTGTCCTTTTAATTACATGACTCTTGGTCTTCCACAATCTTGCTATTTTTGCATTTTTAGCAAGTTTACATTTTTGACAACTTTTTTGCAATATTTGCCAATTTTGAAAATTGAACTCCACTACCACCTAAAGACCTCTAAAAAAAGACTCATTACATTATAAAATGGTCTATATGACCTTATGCAAAGTCTTATAAACACAAATATTAAAATACCAACTTAATCCCTTATTGAACCAATCTTTACAAAACATGAATTTGGTGCTCCTGCACCATTCTATTATCAGCTACTACCAGGAAGTATAATGTTTTTTTTATGATTTATATTTGAAAAGTATATATAACAGATGATAATTATATTCCTAGAATGTTTTACAGGCACAAGACTGAGGAGTGGTCATGACTGAGCTTCTTAAATGCTTAAAGTTTGCAAGCTCACTTACATGATGGTGAATATGAAAGAAAATAGACTTTCCTTAGGGTTAAGTTCTAGATTAACTAAATAAATGTTATCAAATAAGCACAAAAAAATTTAGATTAACTAAATATAGCTAGGAATAATAATCTAATAATTTATAATAGCTAAAAGAGGAGAGTAAGTGAAATTATACCAATATATGCTCAAAAATCAATGTTTCTAGTCAATGAAATGTCTTGGGATCAACATTATATTTCTATACTTTGTTAAAGGAAAAATTCACACATCTAGGGCAAGCTCATAGTCATGAAATTTTCCTCTAAATTGGATGTATCCTTATGTACAATGATATTATACTCTTTTACTTGCTTGATAAATCTCTATATGATGTGCTTCTTCTACTAATCTTATGCTAGTGGTATTTAAAAATATCTTGGAAGAGCTAGCTGTTGAATATCCAAGATACTAAGAGGGGGGATGAATCAGTATCTTCTTAAATTTTATGATCAGATACCATCCAATAATTCCAATGCACACAATAGAAAAGATAAGTAAGAGCATTAACAGAGCATGAAATCACAAAACACGTGAACACTAGGATTTTTACGTGGAAAACCCAATTTGGGAAAAACCACGATGAGTGTTAGCTCACAATATAGTATAATCGGTTATAAGATATTACAAAAATGGGGTGGCTCACTACCAGGACTCACCATCCAAATACAAAGGCTTACCGCCTATAGAATTACAAAGACAAAATGGCTTACAACCAGAAAATGAACTGATAAAGTACACCTAATGAGTGCAGATTCAGTTCCAATGAAGCTTAGTAAACTAACTTGACACACTTCATCATATTCACTCTTCTTCACATTCACATTCACAACACACACACACATATATATCAACCTTCAAAACTGTCCAATATATATTTGATCTCTCTGCAAGCATGAATTAAGTTAGCCTAATTAGATGCACTTCTTATTTACCAAAAATACCAACTGTCAGCTTTAGGAATTCACAAAAACTTCCCAAAAACAATTCAAGCACCCAACATGCTACATCATGTTAGCTCAGACCTAAGATAGGTCGCACATATGTATGCATGAAACATAAATTCACCATTACACAACACATTCATTAGGTCAGCCAAGGATAGACCTAATAGCAAAACAAAGTAATACCAATACACCATATGAGCATCTCAGTACATGAGATCTTGAATGAACTTGCTTCTAGAATCTATAAATCATTTCTCAAAACAACAAACAAGAATAATACCAGCAAACAATTGCAGACTGACATATCAAAGGATATACCAAAAATACCGTAGCAGATACCAGACCAGAATACCAAAACAAATTCAGATTTGATCTTGCAATTGCAACTCATATATTATGGTGACATCAATGACAACACAAAAATGACAAAATGAGATGTTCTTCATTTTTCCAACAATCTCCCCCTTTTTCATTGATGGAAATGTGTGCCAAAAAAAGAATATTTACAAAACTTCTTATTTACAATACTTCTCCCCTAACACCAGCATTTAACCTTTCTTCACTCCCCCTTTGACATCAAGGACAAAGGGTGTCCCAAAAATTGAAATTGAAACATGAAAGCAAAGAAAACAATGAAACATGTATCAACTGGAGGATGGTTAGCCTTGCAGCTCCTTCAGAATACCTTCCCATACTAATTTACCATTTTCCCAGCTATCCTTTGCACTAATCAACATCATGTTTAGGGATTCTAGCTCTACCAGAGTTTCTTCTACATCATCTAAAGTATTAGGAATTAAGTTTATCTTCTCAAGATTTTATGTGCCTACCAGGGCTTTTCCAACCGGAGTGTATTCTACTCTTATAATGTCACTCAACTGACCAAATTTTCTGATAATTTCTTCCTTCTACTTCTATAAGACAAAGAATTTATCTTTATGTGCAATAATGGCGTTCCAAGTTGATCTGTCTTTGTCTTTGGATATACTATAAGTATCGGAGATAGCAGTTAGCTGAGACTCAATAGAGTCCATAACAACCTTAATTTTCTGAGTGGCATCTAGCCACTTAAGCAATAAGAAAGAACAACATTCACTTTTGACTCACAAAACTTCACAACATCTAGGTTCTTTTCAACATTTGAGTGTGCAAGAGCACACTTGTCATGCAATGCCAATAGCCTTTTCTATACTAGTTTCTCCTCAACTTCTTTTTTTGTATTTTCTCCAAGCCCAAAGGTATACTCCTTGAAAGAGTCTAACAACAATCTCAAATTTTCAATAGGAGCGAGGGATGCATCAATAGATACACCAGGTGTGACCTCTTGTAATGCCTTAAGATCATCTTCTATGAGTTTTGTTCCTTTCTAATGTGTCTCAAGAATCTCCTTCCTTTTGGATGCCCGCAATGCATCTCCTACCACTAATTTATGCACCAAAGACATCTTCTCCATATCTACAAACCCTTCAATAATAGGAATTTGTAGAAGCTCCTGAGGGATTATTGGCTGAAATATGATCTACTTGGACAACAAACCTTTCAGAACATCATTACCGGAGGATGATTCTCTCATATGCTTAAGAGATTTTACAATTTTTTTTTTCTTTTCTTCATTTTTCCCAGTAGATTCCTCATTTTTCTTTCCTTCCTCTCTCTTTTCCTTCTCTTCCTCTTCTTCTTCCACTTTCTCTTCTTCTTCTTCTTCATTCTTTTCATCCTTTTTATCTTCATCTTTATCTTCATCATTTCCATTTTTCCATCTTTGTTTTGCTCTTCTTTTGGATTATCTTTTTCTTCTTCTTCATTTCCTTTTCCTTCTTTAGAATTACCTTTTTCATTATTTCCTTTTTCACCTTCAGTATACTCTGGAGGAGCATCATTATGCTTTTCAGGCTCAACTTCACCTTCGTTCTACTTCTAACTTTCTAGAGGATTAATTTCACCACCGGCATCAACTTCAACATCAATGTTTTTAGAAATATCTCCATTACCTGTATCAAGAGGAATATCTTCCTTAGTATTTTCAACATCGGCATCTTCATCAGCCTTAAGCATGCCATATTTCTCTATTGTATCTCAGATCACCTTTTTTGTTTCCTTCCTTATCTTCTTTGTCATCTTTTTATTCCTTGTCATTAAAATATTTACCCTTTTCTTCATTTGAAACGTCTTTGCACAAATCTTTTTCAAAGTCTCCAGATCATCCGGGGTTAGGGAAGACCTAATCTTATCATATGCATCATTCCTAATTTTCTCTTCAAAATCAATAGCCTCTGATCTCCTTTTCATTAGGGCTTCCCACATATTCTTAGGTACATCTTTCTTTATATCATCCCACTTAACTTCCAAGATGATAACATATTGAATGATAGCTAAAAGCAAAGTTTTCTTATCCTCTTCTCCAACATTATCATAATATTTTTTTGTAGGATTTAGCATGTTCTCAAAATGTAACAAAGTATTGAGAGTTGCCTCTAGTTTAAAATGGGGACCAGAACTTACTGGATTGTCCTGTTCTTCTCTCTGGCCTGTAGAGGCTTCACCAAACACCTTAGCCTTCTTTGAATCTGGTCTAGTGTGCACATGGACACCAAATTCTTGCTCTTCCTCATCATCAAAAGATGATACAACATGCACTCTCTTAAAACCAACAACTTCCTTAGAAGCACCTTCACTAGAGGATAAACTTCCTCTTCTTCTCCTCACTAGTTTTGTAGCAGGATCTTCTTCCTCTTCATCCTGATCATCTATAACACTGAGATTTTTCTCCCTTGTCTCTTTCTCTTTCTTTCCTCTTTTTCTAGGGGCCATCAGAGGAGTTTATTTCATCTTCCTATATCTAGTAGTAGATCCAAAGGAAACTGGGCCTTTGCCTTTATCAGCGATATTGGGTTCAATATTTACTGTAGGGGTTGTGGAGGGCATAGCAAGTGGTCTTTCTGGATCTCCTCAAGCTAGATGATCCTGCCTCCAACTGTTCTCCCTTAGCCCTTCCAAGGTAAATTTCCACATCAATGAATCCAACTTCTTTAAGCATCTTCTCCACTTTCTTTCTAATTTTGGGCTTTTGGAGCTCTATGTGGATTTCCATAGACTTTTCTGCATAAGTACCAATTCTGGGTTCATTGGGATCCTTCAGATTCTTCAACAACATTTGTACATAACCCTCAACCTCTTCTTCAGTAATTTCATATCCCAATGGCTGAATTCATATGGTATGGGGTTCTACTGCTTCAATCATGCATTCATTAGAGGAAACATGAAATATGATGTCATCTTTGTATTTGTCAACAATTTTCCTCAGAATCTTATCTCTCTCATTCATGTTGCTCTTAAATACAACAAAGAATATTGTTAGAGCATTTTCTTAAGCTTTAAAATCACCCAGACTATGCATATAATCAAGAATTTGATGTTCCACCAGTCTAGACGAGTCCCAAAACATTTCACCATTCTTTCTAGGGAGTCTTTTCGTGAAATAGAACAAACATACAATCAATGGACCAAATTTGAAAGCATAATTCCTTTCCTTTGTTGACTTCAAATTCTCAAGAAACTATTGTCAAAGAAGCTAACATAAGTCATAGTTTGCAACTTTTACAACCATATCAAAACCAATATAAATTGTTGTAGCCGAAAAAAAGTTTTCTTGGTTTGTGAAGTATATTTTGTGACCAATCATGATAGTTGCATACTCCACAGTTGGATTAGGAATGGACTTTGTCGTTAAGGCTCTCTTGTCATATGTGGCTCATGTAAGTTCCATTACCACCTCATTCTTCATGGCTTTCAATATAGGTATTGTACCCTTATCCTAGAGGTCAGTAATAGGCCTAATCACCTCCCTAGTTATCAGGTGTGGTCGGTCAATCCATAGAAACTTATCATGAATTATTCTTAGGACTCGCTTCACAAATTTGTCATCAACCACAAAACTGAAGTTGGGAAAATTATTCTAACTGTCTAACCTTTTTACAACCAAGTTCAAGTATTTAGGTTTTATCAGGAAATCATCTCCAGTAAGCTCATTCTGCCAAATGTCAATCAGTTTTGTGTGATTGAACTCCTCAATATTTACTTGAGTATACATACTTGTATCCTCAATTGGCATAACTCCATGAGGGATTGATGAGAATGCACCCATGGAGTCATCTTCAAAAAAATTTGAGGAATACTTCCTATAAGATGGTCTAGGTCTCTCTGATGCTTTAATGACTATAGGGGTTGCCATTCTTCCAATTTTGAATTCAAACAACTCGAACAACATAAACCACAACTGCTTAAAAAATTAAAATACCTATTTGTCCACGAAGACCTAGAACTAGGGTTTGCACAGCTCAAACTCCAAGTCTCCTCAAGAATGCTCCAAAAGTCTCTTCAATTTCTTCAAATGCACGAGTGATGAAAATTCCTTACACATATTCTTTATTAAACAATGAGCTACCCTAATTCACATTAAATGTAGCCAATTTCAAAAAGCTGCTAAAAAACACTTCTTCTCTGCTTAAAAAAAACCTAATTTTATTTACAAAGGATCATTCCTTCATATTTTCTTCTGGTTCCACTTGCATAAATTCTAGATTATCATTTATCATGACATATCTTTGTGCCAAACACTAACATCTCAAACATCATGGGGTTCAAATGATTTTTTGTTAAAGCTCCCCCTTAGACCTTGCTGGGTCTAGTTCCCAGAGGAATTTTTTGTACTAGATGACGGCACAGACACATCTACTATTTTAGGCTCTTCTTTCTTCCTCCAAATCTTGTTAATTTATTGCTTCTCTTCTTTTTCAATTTTCTTGACCAATTCATTCTTTTCTACTGGATTGGTCTTCTTACCCTTGCTTCTACAAACTCTTGAGATATGTCCTGGTTTGTTGCAGTCATAATAGATAATATTTCTTTGACTAGATTGACTTCCACTTACTCTTGTTTTGCACTGATTAGCTTTATGTCCATACTTGTTACAAGTATAACAATAGCCATTAAATTATTGATTCACTCTTCCTCCATTAAATTGATTTATCATCAAGGTTTTGCATTCACTTGCCCTATGTCCAATTCTTTTGCATGCAAAACATTGACTAGTGAAGGAACTAGGAAACTGATTCATTTGACTCCTACATTCTGAAGCCCTGTGACCAAATTTGTTGCATGAAAAACAAGTTTCATTAAAATAAGGATACCTTTGTGCATTAGGTTGTCTCACAGGTTGTTTCCTAGCAAATTTCCTTTCTACTTTCCTTTATTCTGAGTCTTTTTGTTGTCCTTAAAGTTTTCACCTCCATCCATTCCCAAGCCACCTTTGTCTTTACTCGGTTTTGTCCTGAAATTAATTCATCAAGTTTGTTAAAGGTGGATTTGAAATTGTTATCACAGAGTTTGGCCTTCTCCAAATCCACTTTCAAGTTCACTTCTTGTTCAAGCTTGGTACATTCATCAAACTTGCTTTGTACCAATTTGTTCATGCATTCTTCAATTCTTTTCTTCTCATCTACTTGCACTTTCAAACCGGTAATTTCTTCATTAGCCTGCTTCAATTGATCAGTTACTTCCCTATTCCTTTCTTTTAACTTTTTCAATTTCTCTTTTAGTTTATGGACACATTCATTTGTATCTTCAAGATTCTCTTTCAGATCTATCTTTTCTCTTTCAACTTTATCAAGATCTTCAAGGGCAGTCTGGAGCTTTTCTCTTTCATTTCTTCCATCTTCAAGATCTCCCTCAAGATGTTAGGCTTATCCAGAGGAACCAAGCTCTGATACCAATTGTTGAATATCCAAGATACTGAGAGGGGGGGTGAATCAGTATCTTCTTAGATTTTTTGATTAGCTACCATCCAATAATTCCAATGCACACAATAGCAAAGATAAGTAAGAGCATTAACATAGCATGAAATCACAAAACACATGAACACCAAGATTTTTATATGGAAAATCCAATTTGGGAAAAAACTACGGTGAGTGTTAACTCACAATATAGTATAACCGGTTATAAGATATTACAAAAATGGGGTGGCTCACTGCCAAGACTCACTGTCCAAATACAAAGGCTCATTGCCTATAGAATTACAAAGACAAAATGGCTTATAGCAAGAAAATGAACTGATAAAGTACACCTAATGAGTGTAGATTCAATTCCAATGAAGCTCAGTAAAGTAACTTGACACACTTCATCATATTTGTTCTTCTTCACATTTGCATTCAAAACACACACACATATATATCAACCTTCAAAAATATTCAATATATATATATATATGATCTCTCTGCAAGCATCAATTAGGTTGGCCTAATTAGATGCACTTCTTATTTACCAAAAATACCAACTATTGGCTTTAGGCATTCAGAAAAACTTCCCAAAAACAATTGAAGTGCCCAACACGCTACATCATGTCAGCTCAAACCTAAGATAGGTTACACATATGTCTGCATAAAAAATAAATTCATCATTACACAACTCATTCAGCAGGTCAGCCAAGGATAGACCTAATAGCAAAACAGAGTAATATCGATACACCATACGAGCATTTGAGTACATGAGATCTTGAATGAATGTGCTTCTAGAATCCATAAATCATTTCTCAAAACCGTAAACAAGAATAATCACCAGCAAACAATTGTGGACCAACATACCAGACCAGAATACCAGAACAAATTCAGATTTGATCTTGCAGTTGCAACTCATATATCATGGTGGCATCAATGACAACACAAAAATGACAAAATGAAATGTTCTTCATTTTTGCAACACTATCATTTTATCACTAGGAGATAAGTTCTCCTTGGTCAACCCCTATAAATATGCCAAGAGGTTTGAAGACAACAAGCAAGGGACCTGGACTAGTATATGCAAATTTGTTAGTCCTTTCAAAATATCAAATTGAAGAATTTCACTATTAATTGTTCTTTCTATGCTCTATAATGAGAAAAAAGATGTGAAATATCATGTCTTTAATGAATGCAATTGAATGTCCTTAAATGTTAGCATATAAAATCAAATTGTACCAAATGATCATATCTAAATAGATAATGATTACATAAAAATAAACATATAAATAAATGTGGTAAATAGTTAAATAAAGGTATGATAAAGATTAAATATATAAGAATATATACATATAAATGAATAAAAAATAAAATAATGAATCTAAATTTGAACAAAATTGTACTATTCAATGATAAATATATAGACATTTCCTCCAAATAAACACTTAAGTAAATTTTAAAAAATCATTAAGTGTTCTAGTAGATCATTGGGTTGTTAACAGTGGTTGTTCACATCACATGATTGGTGATAAAAGTAAGTTTGCTAAACTTGAAAAATATGATGGAGGCTTCGTTATGTTTGGAGATGATACTAGTGCTAAAATTTGTGGGATAGGTTTAGTAAGTTTTGATGGCAAGCATAAAACTGATGGTGTCTACTATGTTAAGGGTTTAAGGCATAATATTTTGAGTGTTGGACAGATGTGCAGTGAGGGATATGATCTTGTGTTTAAGGATGAGAAATGTTAAATCTAAAAAGGATTTGAAACATTGATTGTTGTAGGAAAGAAATTTGAATGAAATATCTATCAACTTAAGGGTGTTGGTGGACGATGCTTTATGACTCAGATTAATGACAGTTGGTTATGGCATAGGAGAAAATTTCACATGAATTTTGATAACTTGGAAAGGATTAGTGCAATTCAGGTTGTGAGAGATTTACCAAGAATTACAAAGCCTAATAATGTTATTTGCAAGAATTATCAGTTTGGAAAGCAAACAAGAAGTCATTATAGATCAAAAGAACAATCTACTACTAGACTACTGGACTTAATTCATATAGATCTTTGTGGACCTACAAGAGTGATAAGTCTACAAGGTGAAAGGTACTTTATGCTTTTGATTGATGATTATTCTAGATATACATGGGTTACATTTCTTAGAAAGAAATCAGATGCATTAGATAGATTCAAGACATTCAAAGCTATGGTTGAAAATTCAAATTGAATTTTAGGATAAAATACTTAAGGTCTAACAGAGGTGGATTATTCACCTCCCATGAGTTTAATATATTTTGTGAAGTGCATGGAGTAAAGAAACAATTATCTGCTCCGAGAACTCCTCAGTAGAATAGATTTGTTGAAAGGAAAAACATAACAGTTCGAGAGGCTGCTAGATCAATGATTACTAAGGTTGGTTTACCAGAAGTTTACTGGAGAGAAGTTATTCATACTGGTGTTTATGTATTCAATCGAGTTCAAGAGAGAATAGTACAAAGACCTCCTATGAGCTATGGCATGGAAGAATTTCTACTGTCAAGTATTTCAAAGTACTCAAAAGAATTTATGTTATATCAGAAGAGATGAAGAAACCTTAGGTAAGTTTGATGCAAGAAGTGATGAAGGAATTTTTCTTGAATATTCTACTAAAAGCAAAGCATACAGATGTTTCAATAAAAGACTGAGAAAGATTATGGAAAGTGCAAATGTCAAGGTTGATGAGACAATGAAGAATTCAATTGGGATTGATGGATATGTATTTGATGAACCTAATTTTGTAAGAATTGAAGAGATTGTGGAAGAATAGGAAAAGGATGAGCAAGAGAAGTAGAATGAAAGAGAAAAAGAAGCTCTAGTGGTGTCACCTAAGAAACCTAGATATGTGCAGAAGAATCATTCAAAAAGTTAGATAATTGGAGATAAGACTAAAGGAGTATTAACTAGAAGCAGAGCTACTGCTGAAGTAAATCTGTGTTTATTTTCTGAGATTGAACCAAAGACTGTAAGTGAAGCATGTAAATATGAGCATTGGATGGAAGCCATGAAAGAAGAAGTTATGAAAATTGAGAAGAATCAAAGCTGGGAATTGGTCCCAAGACCAATCGATAAAAATATTATTGGATCAAAGTGGGTATTCAGAAATAAGTTGAAAGAGAATGAAGAAGCGGTTAGAAACAAAGCAAGGCTTGTGTGTAAAGGTTACTCATAAGTAGAAGGCATAGATTTTCAAGAAAATTTTGATCTGGTAGCAAGAATGGAAGCCATAAGGATGTTCTTAGCATTTTCTGCTCATAAAGACTTCAAGGTCTATCAGATGGATGTCAAGTCAACATTTTTGAATGGTGAGCTAGAAGAAGAGGTCTACATGGAACAACTGGAAGTATTTCAATTGTCAGATCAACCGGATATGGTGCGTAGACTGAAGAAGGCCTTATATGGATTGAAGCAAGCTCCTAGAGCTTGGTATGCAAGGCTAGATAGGTATTTGATTCAGCAAGGTTTCAAAAATGGTACGACAGATAGTAATCTATATTTTAAGATTGAAAATGACAAAATATTGATTGTAGTTGTATATTTTGATGACATTATTTTTAGAGGAAATGAAAATATGTGCAAGATGTTTGCAGAAGAGATGTAGAAAGAATTTGAAATGTCATGTTTGAGGAGATGAATTTCTTTCTTAGTCTATAGATTAATCAAACAAAGAGGAATTTTTATTTCACAGTCTAAGTATGTGAAAGAGATGTTGAAGAAGTTTTGGATGGATGGTTCCAAACCCGTATGTATTCCTATGGTGACTAGTTGAAAATTGGGTAAAGATGATGATTCACCTAAGGCTGATCAAAGCAAGTATAGATCTATGATTGGTGGAATATTTTATTTGAATGCTACTAGACCGGATATTATGAATTTTATCTATCTTATGGCTAGATTTCAAGAAGATTCTAAGGAAACACATGTTATTGTTAAAATAATATTTAGATATTTGAATGGCACTGTAATGCCCTATCATAATAACCTAAGGAATGTTGCAGTTGTGTTATAAAGGTGTAATAATTTTTTTTTAAAATAATAATATTAAGTTAATTAGTTGCATACATTCATTAAGTTACGTGACATTACACTACTTGAGTTTCCATAGACAACTTTATTATTTCGCATTGCTTATAATTAATTAACATAAACATTAAAAAGTAAACATTTCACATCATTTGATATTCCATTCAAGATAGCATAAAGTACAAACTTGATTTCTTACATTACATTTGATAAGTTATTACAATACTCATTCATCTGATGAGGTAGATCAAATAATAATTACAATTTACATTTACATAAGTTCACCTCATAAACAATTGAGGGATGTTTTACAATACAAGTTTTTACAATAATGCATTAAAGAAAATACATCTGTATCCAAGTACGAGCTCTCCATCCATGAAGCTCTCATTGACATGATCATAAATTGGGGACCCAACGGAGTAAGGTGCATGTTCCACCCAACCATGTGGTACCCGTAGGTCCACCCCCCGTGCTATGAGATAGTAATATGGTTACCTAGACATAATCTACTAACCCTAGACACAAGTACAAAACTGACTGATGGTTACATTGCTTCCAGATTTAAGACAATCAAATGTAGTACATACTCAAGGTTAACTATTATCTTAGGTGGAGTGTCATCACAATATTGCAAAGGTTACCCTGGTGTTTTTTCCTAGGTTCCGGCCCCCAACTTGGGTTACCCTGGTAACCTCTTACGAAACCCGGCCCCATTGTAAATCATTGCGGAATCGAATGTCTTTTGAAGAAAAAAGACACCAATTTTCCATTCTAGGCCTTCTCATCTTATACTCAAGACTGAACTAGCTCAAGAGTCATTAAGTGAGGCATAAACATCTTATTAAGGATTTTAGTCTAACTACTGTGTTATTTAGTTATCACTAACTTACTAACTCTTTGTAAATTACCTAGACACCACTTTGTGTGTTGGCCCTTACACAGAGCCACTCCCCTAAACATAACAAGGAATCTAAGTTTACTAACTAGGATAGACATAGTGCACAAAGAGATCAACACATAATACCAGAAATACCACAATGGACATCACAATCTGTTCACAAAAATCCGGTGCACTACCCTAGTTTGTTCAAACATATGAAACCATAGTAAAAAAATTATTTCCCTTGAAAAGACTACAACTGGAAGACTTGAAATCACGAAATAATTCCCATTTGCCCAATAAAAGAAAGTAAAATTTAAAAGCAAATCAGGAATATAAACATCTAGTATTCGGATTTACTAAATCCACTTAAATCAATTTGAAAACAACATGAATATAAATCAACTCAATAAAAGATCTTTTCTGAAAATAACTAAAGTATTTGTTTCATTTAACCTATTTCTTTGATTTTCTCAATTTCACTTAAGAGTATATTCTATGTTTTCCCAATCTTAAATTCCACATGCATTTTTTTTAATAATCAAAATTATTTTTCTATCTTAATAAATTACTAATACTTTTATACAAACATATATTCATATATGTTTATGTATAAATAAAAATATACTTATTATTATATTTATTCTAATCAATATATACTCATATTCATATATATATATATAAATATATATATATATATAAATATATATATAGTATATATATATTGAATATAAATAAAACCCGAATTTAATAATTAATACAAAAATCCGCAATCAAAACTTTTAAATGAAATAACAATCCTGGTAAGGCTCGCGGATCCTGCAACAGCCTCCCTGTGGGAGGACGCAGCCTTGCCAGGGCTGTGCCCAGCAACCATGGTGGCTACGCCCACCACAATAATATGTGGGGAGGGTTTCGGCCCTCCCCAATGTATTTAAATTTTTTTTTTTTAAATTGTATTTCATAATTTATGTACAGACGGAAAAAAAAATGACAAATTTATATTTTTATATTATTTTTTTTTAACAGAGAATAACATAATCTCATAAAATAAAACCAGCATATATATATTTAACAAATAAATATACATATTTATACATATATAAACATTTCAATTACACAGGGAAATTAAAATTCACAGAAGCAATAGTCATTTATCTGCACATAATTCTTTTGTGAATTAAAGAAATAAATGGAGTAAAAATTGAGAACAACATATTCACTACAGGTAATATTTATCAGAACTCTATTCAGAGGTTTCTTTTTCCCTAATCCATCAACGGATGAATTCAACATAAAATCCTACAAAGAATTCTTTAATTTCTTTTGTGAATTTTCTACAGATACCCATAACAAATCTTTGACAGGTAATTTCATTTGGAATTTTTCAAGAACTTTCCTATTTGTTTTGAAAAAAATTCAACTGTTTAATAAAATCTTCACAAAATATTCCACGGAGAAAAATTACAGGAATTCACAAATTAAATATTTCCTCAAAGATTCTTTTTCTAAGAAAAAACAAATTAAAACAAGAAAAATACCTGTTCTCCCGTGATTTGAAGAACTTAGCTATTGAAGAATGAAACCTTTGCCTGTAGAGTGCAATCCTCCAACCTCTCCAAAACACCAAATCCAAAAGAAATCTAAAACCAAACCTTAAAGATCTTCCCACCAAAGGGATCTTCCACAAGTATACAATATCACCAAAATAGCATAAACATAAATTTTACAGAGCTCAAATATTTTTCCCGTGAAGAAAATTGAATAGCCTCTGTGTTTTTCCTAGATCCAAAATAACCTCCGGCAATTTCCTCAACCAAAAACAATAAATGCAACTTGCACACACATGTCGAGAAGTGTAAAATATATTTTAACCACTTCTCGTCAATCTTGCCTTTCAAGATTGCATGTATTTAATTCATTTAAAATTTGAAATACAAAATTTTATTTACAATTTAAAATGCCATTTCCACAAATAACATTTAAATTTTAATTTCAAATAAAATCTATTCAAACTTTTTTTTTTTAAACAATTTTAATTTAATAAAATCTATTCACTCATTTAAACAATTTAATTTAATTAATTAATTTATTTAATTAAATAAATTTAATCTTTAAGATCAAATTATTTAACCAAACAAACTAATTAATTTATTAAATAACATGCAAAACTAATTCCTTTAACATTTAAAAATTAATTTGAATAACAGTAAATTAAGAAATAATAAACTATTATAAAAATTAACAAAATTTTCCTTTTCAAGCAAATAAACCAAATAGAAAAAGACAAGACAATCTATGACTCCAAACTAAACTGACGATGTACTATGACTGGGTTAAAGACTAGACTAGGATGAACCAAACTATTACCTCCCAATCAACATTTTCGTCGAGTCTTGACACGCTCAGACCTGAGTAACCAGGTGGAGTCGGTGTCACGTACTTGCAATCCTGCAACCAATCAATAACATGCATATATATATATATAATCCATTGTACAGGCACACCGTGCGGAGAAAATCACAGACATCAGAGGGCACTCGCAAGCGAGTGATGCGATTCCGTTCTCCACACCAATACACGTCACATCAGACTGACGAATTAAATAACTGTTAGTCCATCATAAACATATACATAGCAATAATCATCTGAAAGAAAACATCTATGCTATCTCAAAGCATATCAGAAATCAAATATCACAATACAATGTATCATCATGTCACAAAGTAAATCCACTATCGCTCAAAACTAGCGATCAAAATATCCAAACCAAAGTACCAAAGTTTAATAGTATAAAAACATGCAACAGAAAACATAAGCATAAATGGAGGGGTACTACATCCTCCCCCTAGGATCAGGCTTGCTCCTGAAATCCTGCGAATAGATAGGGATAATTTCCCTCATACGTGTCACATCCTCCTAGGTAGAAAAAGCCTCATGGCTAGGATCCCATTGGACCCTCACCTGATCAACGTCTCAACCCTTGAGACCGAGCGTCTAGTGCTGTAGAATGGCCACGGGCTCCAAAGCCAGCTGCCCGTCCTCTACCTATAACGCATTCCAATCAAGTACATGAGAAATGTCGGGATGATATGGTTTAAGAACTGATACATGAAAAACATCATGAATACCTGACAAACTAGGTGGTAAGGTGAGTCGATACGCCATAGGACCAATTCTCTCTAAGATCTCAAATGGCCCAACGAAATGAGGTGCAAGCTTAGAGCCTTTTCCATAACGGATTGGACTCTTTCGCAGTCGCACTCATAGAAACACTCCATCACCAATAGCAAACTATCGGTCTATCCTATGCGCATCGACATACTTCTTTTGCCTATCCTGTGCTGCTATCAGATGTTCTCTAATACAGTCAACCTGTTGCTCCATGTCTCAAAGCATCTCAAGTCCAAGTAACACTCTATCCTCTAGTCGATCCCAGCTCAAAGGAGTTTGAAAAGGACGACTGTATAATGCCTGAAATGGTGGCATACCTATGGAACTCTAAAATCTGTTATTATAAGTAAATTCTACTAAGTACAGATAATCCTCCCAACGTGATTGTTGGTCCATTACGTACATTCTAAGCATATCCTCTAATATTTGCTTAACTCTCTCTATTTTTCCATCGGTTTGAGGATGATATGCTGAACTAAAGTTCAATTATGTACCTAAAGCATGTTGTAATGAAGTCCATAGGGTTGAAGTGAATACAGGATCTCTATCAGAAATAATCCTACGAGGAATCCCATGCAATCTAACTATGTCCTCCATGAATATCCTAGCTACAGATGAAGCATTGTATGATGATCGTACAGGTGAAAAATGAGCTACTTTAGTCAATCAGTCAACAGTTACCATAATGGCATCATGTCGACGTGATGATGTAGGTAACCGTACAATAAAATCAATGGATATAATATCCCATTTCCATTCAGGAATGAGATGTGGCTGCAATAATCCAGCAAGATGTTGATGCTCAGCTTTGACTCGCTGGCTTTCAAGACATCTTGATACATAATCAACAATATCACGTTTCATACCAGGCCAGAAATACAATTTCCGAAGATCGGCATGCATTTTCTTAACACTTGGATGAGTTGAATACGGAGCTCGATGAGCTTCAGTCATAATTAATGTATGAAGACCCTCAATTAGTGGTACATAAATATGACTTAAATGTCGTAATATACCATCCGGTTCTAGGACATATCCTGCAAATCGACCTTCTAAAGGTCTACCTGATTCAATTTTCAACCTTACTTCCTAATATAATCTATCAGTAGGAAGTGCTGCTAATATTTGACCTCTCAAATCGACTTCAAGAGTAGCAACAGAGATCTCATGTCACCGACGGCTAAGAGCATCAGCCACTATGTTCTCTTTTCCTTGAACATATTTCACTTCAAAATCGTACTCACACAAGAACTCCATCCATTGTCTTTGTCTAGCATTCAAGTTAGGTTGCGTAAAAATGTATTGCAAACTACAGTGATCAATATGAAGTTTGAAACGATGACCTAATAAGAAATATCTCCATCGAACTAATGCATGCACAACTACAGCTAGTTCTAAATCATGAGTAGGATAGTTTAATTTGTGATCTTTGAGTTTGCGAGACTCATAAGCAATCACACGCCCATCTTGCATCAGGACTGATCCCAAACCCTCTAAGGATGCATCCGTGCATACTAAAAAATCCTTAGTAGGATCAGGAACAATTAGTATAGGCACATTAGTCAACTTTTCTTTAAGTGTCTGAAAAGCCAACTAACACTACTTTGTCCAAACAAACTTCTTCCCTTTTCTCTGAAGAGAAGTAATAGGACGACCAATTCTAGGAAACCCCTCAACAAACCACCTATAATAACCAGCTAGACCCATAAAACTATGCACTTCACCTACATTAGTAGGCACGGGCCAATCTACAATAGCTTGAATCTTTGAAGGATCCACATCAATACCTTTTCTAGAAATCACATGTCCAAGGTATTTTACCTTAGTTTGAAAGAAGTCACACTTCTTCAGGTTCGCATATAATTGATTTTCCCTTAAACATTGCAATACCTGTCTCAAGTGTTCTTCATGTTCCTTCATGTTTCTTGAATAGATCAAAATATCATTGAGAAATACAAGGACAAAGCGATCAAGGTATGTACGAAAAACACCATTCATTAAACTCATGAATACTGATAGTGTGTTCGTTAACCCAAACGGTACTACTGTGAATTCGTAGTGCCCATAACGAGTTCGAAATGCAGTTTTATGAATATCTGCTTCAGCTATTCACAATTGATGGTATCCAGATTTCAAATCAATTTTATAGAACACATTAGCTCCCTTAATTTGAACAAAAATATCATCGATTCTAGGCAAAGGATAACGATTCTTAATCGTAACCTTGTTCAATTGACGATAGTCAATGCACAGTCTAAGTGACCCATCCTTCTTAACGAAGATGATAGGTGCTCCCCAAGGGGAAACACTAGGACGAATAAAACCCTTTTCTAATAGTTCCTCTAACTGAATACGAAGTTCCTCTAACTCCTGAGTCGTCATTCTATATGGAGCTCTAGAAATAGGCTCAGCTCCAGGAACTAGGTCAACTCTAAAGTCAATATCCCTCTTTGGTGGCATTCCAGGTATATCATCAGGAAACACATCAGCGAATTCCCTAAGAATCGGATGATCATCAAGAGATACCTCTCGACTCTCACCTTCTTCCAAATCAGTAACTGTTTTCACAAACAGTGGACATCCCTGATGAATACATCTCTTTAATTGCATAGCAGATATCATCCGCAAAGAGATAGGTCTTTAAACACCTATGATTTCCACTTTCACACCTAAATCATTAATGCAACTAACTATCTTAAGTCGACAGTCAATCACAGCATGATAAGATGCTAACCAATCCATACCTAGTACTATGTCATACGATCCTAAAGGTGTAACATATAGATCTACTAAGGTAGTCAACGTACCAATTCTAAGTTCACAATTATGTACTAAATTTTCTATTGCTACTTTCACCCCAGAGGCGAATTCAACCTGCCACTTACCACCTTGCTTTACTGCCACAAGACCACATCGGTCAATGATGGTTGGTGAAATAAAGGAGTCGGTAGCTCCGGAATCAAAAAGAATGGAAACACTAACACCATATAACTTACCTGAAGTCTCGACCACTGTGTTCTGGTGATTGGCTTGGTGGTCATTAACCATAGCATATACTGTATGTGATCATCCTGCATCACCCACTGTAGGCTTAGAAACTATAGGTCGAGGCCCAAAACCAATAGAACCTCTCATCAGACACTGCCTAGCTATGTGTCCCTGCTGTCCACATGAGTAACAACCTGTGCCTCTACCGAATCCTCTACCACCCAAAGGTGCATTGGATTGTTGGAAACTACCCCGACTGACAATAGACTGAGCACTTTGCATAGGCTGATCCTGCCTATTGCACTTTTTGCGCCACCAGTTGCGACCCTTTCCTGTTTGAGGACTATTACCTTGTTGTGGTTGTGGATTATTATTCTTTTGAGGTGTTCGTTGTTGTTGTTGCTGCCCACCCTTTGTGGGTGTCTGTTGGTTCCTAGAGGAACCCCTTGTCTGTGCCTATCCACCCCGTGGACTAAAACCTATTGTAGGAGCACTACCAATCTACACTCCTCTGTGACCACCTAACGCCATAAAAAGGTTCTCCTCCACTATGCGAGCCTTCTCCACCGCAACTTCCATAGTCTTTGGCTCAAAGACTCGGACACCACCACTAATGCAGGCATTTAAACCCCTGATGAAGTGTTGTACTAGCATAGGCTCATCATCGCCAATACCAGCATAGTGCTTGAGTTCATAGAATCTATGTTCATATTGCTCAACAGAAAGAGCCAACTGACGTAGATCATGGAACTTGTCAGCCCGTCGCTGCCTCCAGTGTTCCGATAGGAACCGTGCTCTAAACCTCTCCAGGAACATCTCCCAAGACACAGACCCAATATCTAAGTGGAGCTTCTACTCCTCCAGGCGCCACCAAGTAGAGGCGAATCCTCTCAGATGCATAATAGCGCATCTTGCACGGGTATTGCTACCGGAAGGGTGCATGGTGAAGCATCTACCCAAATCTGGTAGCCAGGTCTCAGCCTCTAAGCCACCTCCTGCACCATCAAAAGTAGGAGGGCGTGCCCTCAGTAAATCCCTCATGTGTCCTACAATAATAGCATCCTAATGCACAGTATCATCTACTCTCCTAGGAGATCTATCCCTCTCTCTAACAACCTCCTACTCAACTTCCTGTCTAGGTCCAAGTGGACCTAGGACCTCCTCTAACAAAGGACGTATATGTGAACCCTCTACTCCTGACTGTTCAGGATTCTGTCCCTCATTCCTCTTATCCAACTGTTCTGCCTGATCACTGTGATGAGGGCTCAGAGGGGGAGTAACCTAAGGGATTGGCCCTCGGCCTCCACCTCGACCTCTACCATGACCTCTTCCACCTCACCTAAGCATGTTCCTACACATAACAATAACAAGTCTTAGATACTAATCAACCAAGGCTAATAGTTAGCGACACTACGTACTAGGTCAACCTAATGGGCTCACGATTACCCAGAGCGTCCAGTGTTTGTAACCTAGCTCTGATACCAATTTGTAATGCCCCGTCATAATAACCTAAGGAATTTTGCAATTGTGTTATAAAGGTGTAATAATTTTTTTTTAAATAATAATATTAAGTTAATTAGTTGCATACATTAATTAAGTTACGCGACATTACACTACTTGAGTTTCCATAGACGACTTTAGTATTTCACATTGCTTATAATTAATTAACATAAACATTAAAAAGTAAACATTTCACATCATTTGATATCCCATTCAAGGTAGCATAAAGTACAAACTTGATTTCTTACATTGCATTTGATAAGTTATTACAATACTCATTCATCTGATGAGGTAGATCAAATAATAATTACAATTTACATTTAAATAAGTTCACCTCATAAACAATTGAGGGATGTTTTACAATACAAGTTTTTACAATAATGCAATAAAGAAAATACATCTGTATCCAAGTACGAACTCTCCATCCATGAAGCTCTCATTGCCATGATCATAAACTGGGAGCCCAACGAAGTAAGGTGCACGTTCCACCCAACCATGTGGTACCCGTAGGTCCACCCCCCATGCTAGGAGATAGTAATATGGTTACCTAGACATAATCTACTAACCCTAGACACAAGTACAAAACTGACTGATGGTTACATTGCTTCCAGATTTAAGAAAATCAAATGTACTACATAATCAAGGTTAACTATTATTTTAGGTGGAGTGTCATCACAATATTGCAAAGGTTACCCTGGTGTTTCTTCCTAGGTTCCGGCCCCCAACTTGGGCTACCTTGGTAACCTCTTACGAAACCCGGCCCCATTGCAAATCATTGCAGAATCGAATGTCTTTTGAAGAAAAAAGACACCAATTTTCCATTCCAGGCCTTCTCATCTTATACTCAAGACTGAACTAGCTCAAGAGTCATTAAGTGAGGCACAAATATCTTATTAAGGATTTTAGTCTAACTACTGTGTTATTTAGTTATCACTGACTTACTAACTCTTTGTAAGTTACACAGACGCCACTTTGTGTGTCGGCCCTTACACAAAGCTACTCCCCTAAACATAACAAGGAATCTAAGTTTACTAACTAGGATAGACATAGTGCACAAAGAGATCAACACATAATACCAGAAATACCACAATGGACATCACAATCTGTTCACAAAAATCTGGTGCACTACCCTAGTTTGTTCAAACATATGAAACCATAGTAAAAAAATTATTTCCCTTGAAAAGACTACAACTGGAAGACTTGAAATCATGAAATAATTCTCATTTGCCCAATAAAAGAAAGTACAATTTAAAAGCAAATCAGGAATATAAACATCTAGTATTCGGATTTACTAAATCCACTTAAATCAATTTGAAAACAACATGAATATAAATCAACTCAATAAAAGATCTTTTCTAAAAATATTTAAAGTATTTGTTTCATTTAACCTATTTATTTGATTTTCTCAATTTCACTTAAAACTATATTCTATGTTTTCCCAATCTTAAATTCCACATGCATTTTTTTTAATAATCAAAATTATTTTTCTATCTTAATAAATTACTAATACTTTTATACAAACATATATTCATATATGTTTATGTATAAATAAAAATATACTTATTATTATATTTATTCTAATCAATATATACTCATATTCATATATATATAAATACATATATATATATATATAAATATATTTATATTGAATATAAATAAAACCCGAATTTAATAATTAATACAAAAATCTGCAATCATAACTTTTAAATGAAATAACAATCCTGGTAAGGCTCGCGGCTCCTACAATAGCATCCCTGTGGGAGGACGCAGCCTTGACAGGGCTGCGCCCAGCAGCCACTGGCTGTTGTGCGCAGCCATGGTGGCTACGCCCACCACAATAATATGTGCAGAGGGTTTCAGCCCTCCCCAATGTATTTAATTTTATTTTTTAAATTCTATTTCATAATTTCCGTACAGACGGAAAAAAATGACAAATTTATATTTTATTATTATTATTTTTTAACAGAGAATAACATAATCTCATAAAATAAAACCAGCATATATATATTTAACAAATAAATATACATATTTATATATATATATATATATATATAAATTTCAATTACACAGGGAAATTAAAATTCACAGAAGCAACAGTCATTTATCTGCACATAATTATTTTGTGAATTAAAGAAATAAATGGAGTAAAAATTGAGAACAACATATTCACTACAGGTAATATTTATCAGAACTCTATTCAGAGGTTTCTTTTTCCCTAATCTATCAATGGATGAATTCAACATAAAATCCTACAAAGAATTCTTTAATTTCTTTTGTGAATTTTCTACATATACCCCTAACAAATCTTTGACAGGTAATTTCATTTGGAATTTTTCAAGAACTTTCCTATTTGTTTTGAAAAAATTTCAACTGTTTAATCAAATCTTCACAAAATATTCCACAGAGAAAAATTATAGGAATTCACAAATTAAATATTTTCTCAAAGATTTTTTTTCTAAGTAAATTAAAACAAGAAAAATACTTGTTCTCCCGTGATTTGAAGAACTTAGCTGTTGAAGAATGAAACCTTTGCTTATAGAGTGCAATCCTCCAACCTCTCCAAAACACCAAATCCAAAAGAAATCTAAAACCCAACCTCAAAGATCTTCCCACCAAAGGGATCTTCCACAAGTATACAATATCACCAAAATAGCATAAACATAAATTTTATGAAGAAAATTGAATAGCCTCTGTGTTTTTCCTATATCCAAAATAACCTCCAGCAATTTCCTCAACCAAAAATAATAAATGCAACTTGCACACATGTCGAGAAGTGTAAAATATCTTTTAACCACTTCTCAGCAATCTTTCCTTTCAAGATTGCATGTATTTAATTCATTTAAAATTCGAAATACAAAATTTTATTTATAATTTAAAATGCCATTTCCACAAATAACATTTAAATTTTAATTTCAAATAAAATCTATTCAAACTTTTTTTTTTTAAACAATTTTAATTTAATAAAATCTATTCACTCATTTAAACAATTTAATTTAATTAATTATTTATTTAATTAAATAAATTTAATCTTTAAGATCAAATTATTTAACCAAACAAACTAATTAATTTATTAAATAACATGCAAAACTAATTCCTTTAACATTTAAAAATTAATTTGAATAATAGTAAATTAAGAAATAATAAACTATTATAAAAATTAAAAAAAAAATCTTTTTCAAGCAAATAAACCAAACAAAAGAAGACAAGACAATCTATGACTCCAAACTAAACTGACGATGTACTATGACCGAGTTAAAGACTAGACTAGGATGAACCAAACTACTACCTCCCAATCAACATTTATGTTGAGTCTTGACACACTTAGACCTGAGTAACCAGGTGGAGTTGGTGTCATGTACCTGCAATCCTGCAACCAAGTAATAACATGCATATATATATAATCCATTGTACAGGCACACTGTGCGGAGAAAATCATGGACATCACTTGGGGCACTCGCAAGCGAGTGATGCGATTCTGTTCTCCACACCAATACATGTTACATCAGACTGACGAATTACATATTTGTTAGTCCATCATAAACATATGCATAGCAATAATCATCTGAAAGTAAATATCTACGCTATCTCAAAGCATATCAAAAATCAAATATCACAATACAATGTATCATCATGTCGCAGAGTAAATCCGCTATCGCTCAAAACTAGCAATCAAAATATCCAAACCAAAGTACCAAAGTCTAACAGTATAAAAATGTGCAACAGAAAACATAAGCATAAATGGAGGGGTACTACAGGCACTCTAGATTATGGATTATGGTATACTAGAGATATTGATTTTACTCTAAGTGCTTATACAAATGTAGATTGGGTAGTGTATACACCTGAAAATGGTCACATCACATTGTCTGGTAATTAATTAAATATTTTTAATATTTAATTAAATCTTCGAATTCCATCTATGTATAAATAAATTTAAATAATTTATTTATATTATCCATTATTTCATTTCGATTAAATAAATAAGTTTATTTAATCATCTTTTTGTATTCATTTCTTAATTAATTAAATAAATATTACGATTTATTTATATTAATTATCATATACTCTTAGTTTGAATATTTTATTCAAATAAAGATTAAAATATTCTTCTTTTCTTCTAAATATCATTTATAATTAAATATTTCAAATATTTAATTAATTTCTCTAATTCGATTCTAATATTCATTCATAATTAAATATTCCAAAATATTTAATTAATTCTTAAATCATTTCAAATTCTTCATATATCTATTCATAATTAAATATTCAAAATATTTAATTAATTCTTCTAATATTTCATATTCTTCTAAAGTCATATCATAATTAAATATCTCAAAATATTTAATTAAATCTTCCATAGTTTTTAAAATCAAAAATCAAAATTCATTAAATGAAATTAAATAAATTTATTTATTTATTTAATTTGGGATTATCTTCAACATCCGGAAGCAAATGGTCAAAAAAATTTAATTTTCTGTTTTTTGTGCTTGTTCCCGTGGGTTGAACAGGAATCCATCCTTTTCTCCAACCTCTCAACCTCTTCCATCTTCTTCTCAACTTCTCCATCTCTCACCTTTCAATTCTACCAGACAATCTCACAGTCGTAGATTCTTGCCAGCCAGGATTGTGCCTGCAAAAAAACTATAAATAAGACCGCCGGGTACTCTAAATGATATAGAAGTTTTAAGCAAGAAAATTATAGTCAAATTGCAAATAGTATAAGCATTCATAGCATTTATAGTATTCACAGTAATTTCATAGCATAGCAATAGTAGTATAGAATCATGACATCTTCTGTTTATAGCCCCTGTGCATAATTCACAGCCCCTGTCCATATCCGTATCAGCAATTTCACTCCACCAGCATATAGGATAGAGAAGGAATTTCCTTTCTGCATACTCATTCTATAGGTTGCTATTCGGAGAAGCTTTTCTTACACAATCTGAGAGCAATAGCTTCCAAACAAATCCCTGGAGATAGAGGAAAATGAAACGGCTCTGAAGAAACTCTCTTTGTTTCATTTGAATTCAATTCATTTAGTCTTCTTTGGTTTAATGTTTCATTTTGTGTTTTGTTTTCATTTAGATTACTCATATAAACATTAACACATTTTTGGCACCCACCGTGGGGCTCTTTGCCCTTTTTCTCATATCTTTTTGCAGTTTCTTTTGTCAGGTTACAGACAAAAATAGTGGAATAGCGCAGGAAACACGTCTTCGAAACTTCAATACCCAGTTCAGTGCATTTGAGGTCTTTTGCAGCACCGATAAAGACTTTTGCAATGCCCGTGATATGTATTGCAGCGCCCATAAAGACTTTTGCAGCGCATTTGAGGTCTTTTGCAGCGCCCATAAAGACTTTTGCAGTGCCCGTGATATGTCTTATAGCACCCCTAAAATGTTTTACAACGCTCTTAATTAGTTTTGCAGCGCCTTTAAGGATTTTTGCAGCGCCCATAACCTCTGTTATAGCGCATTCCTGCAAGTTGTAATTTGTAATGTTAAAACAGTTTAACTGAATCCGACGCAACTGCGGACAGTTAGTAGTTTTAAAGGTAAAAAAAAAAAAAAGGAAGCAATCCTAAGGTAGACATTTAAGGTAAAAAGAAGCAATCCTAGGGTAGACATTTAAGGTAAAATGAAGCAATCCTAGGATAGTCATTCCACACTTTATTTTTGGCTAAAAAGAATTTTCTATTTGTGTGAAGCAAAATCTTCACTTAGCATAGAAAATCTTTATTTTTGGGCTTAAAATAAACTGTTGTTTGCTTTGTTTTTGGTGATAGGCCTATGCTCTCCCCTTAACTGGGTGATCAAAGTGCCAAACTCACCTATTTCCCTTTTTGCAATTTCCTATTTTATTAGTACCTTTTAGAAGGCATGCCGTAGTGGGAAAAAGTACTCACCCTACGGGAACGACCTAAGTGGGAACAACTAAAGCCAAGTTTTCCAACCCACTCTAATAAAATGCGGATGGTTGATGAAAATCCCATTCGACGGTAGTGTGCATTGATAACCATCCCCAAATCCTTTGTTCTAAAGGTAGGGAGGTCTCTCGAGGGAGTCTATCATTTTCCGCACCGAATGGAAACCCTTACTAAGAACTTAGTGTAGTATCTTACCGAGTCAGTTTCCGAACATTATATTAATCACAGTGCAGGGGAGGGAAGAATCTACCCCCAAGATACTCACCATATAACTACCAAGGATTGTTTGCTTAGGGGATCTGGTATCCACTTTCGTCACTCTGAGTACGCACCTGGAAAAGACAAAAACACGGGCGCCCTTTCGGGGGTGACACGGCTGTGTGAGTCGACGCAGTTCTAAGATGTGGGCTGTTGATTACTATGGTGACCTACTTGAGAACTAAGAGTGAGTCTGTTTGAAGTGCTTATCATCTGTAAAACCCGTTAAAACACTTTTTGAACAACATTTTGATTATACACTTGATGTTTAGCATAGGACTTAAGACAACCATTTTACAAATTGTTTGATGTGTTTTCAATACACTAATTCAGATAAGATCATCCAAAACACTCACTATCACATTGATTAATCTCATGTTACAAGATTGGAAATCCACAACGTTTGTAAAGAAATTCATTTTCAAAAGGATTAAGAAGCCAAAGAAACCTCTCAACCAAGAAACTATTGAAGAAACAACGATTCTTGTATCAAAGTCGAAAAGTTTTACTTAAATATAAAACATTTCTTCATAGGTATCATGATTGTGTTAGAGGTCTTTCAGATGATTATGCCATAGAACCTTTGTATTCACAAGCTTACTTTCAAAGAAGAGCTCTTTCTCAAAGGCATAACCATAGTCAACGCATTCGTTTCAGTTATATTCCTCAACCTGCAATCGAATATTGTACTCGTCCAAATCAAATTTTGCAATAGAGAACTTAGAATACATTAGGCATCCATCATAAAAACCATCCTTTTACAAAGCCATGATCAAAACTTCATAAAGTGCAAAATCATTTTTTTCTTGATCTTTTGCTTATATTCCCGTTAAATAGGATTTTCATCCTTCCACTTAGGGAACAACACAAGCTAAAGATTAGAAATTTTGTGTAAGTCATAGAATCTTCATTCTATCTTGACTTTCATATATATCATATAAATTGCACTATTTCACTCTTTTGATCAAAAGCAAGTAGAACTTGGAATAAAACCTATGCCTGTCTTCACGAGATCTCAAAAACAAATAGAAAAAGATGAGGGAGAAACCACTACAAGTAAAATGGGAGACCATACTGAAAAAGAAGAGGAAATGTTTAATCTTGATGAGTTAATAGAAGAAAAGCTTCAAGAAGCAGAACAAGATCCTCAATTCCATACTCTTATGGAAAATATTTTAGAACGAAACAAAGAACGATACTTTCTTTCATTAGCTAATCAAGGAGCTAAGTTACCTCACAATTTTGACATAGAAGGAATTAAACAAAGTCCTGAAATTCCTCCTAATGACTTTAGTGCTCTTAATCAATAGATAAAAGAATTACAAGGGCAAATAAAAGAGATGCAAGGGGGTACAACAAAGAAATATGTTTTGGAAGATATATCTCCTTATCCATTTGATAGGAGTCTTCAAATGATCCCATTTCCAAAACATTGCAAAATTCCTAAGTATGATAGGTATAATGGAAAAACTGATCCTATTGACCATGTGAGGGATTTCCGAAACATGAGTCTTGAATTCGCCTATGACGATACCAACTTGATGTGATTATTTCCACGAAGTCTAGGTGTACAATCCATGGAGTGGCTTTCAAAGATCACTCCACCCATCAAAACTTTTGAGGAGTTGATAAATCAATTTATATCACAATACTCCTACAACATTCAACATCCGATAACAATGCTTGATCTTTGTAAAGTGAAACAAAAAGTAGGAGAACCCTTCACTATGCTCTTGCAAAGGTGGAGAAGGTTATTTGCACGATATTCCCGTCCTATTCCTGAAAAGGAAAAGATGGATATCTTTATCAATAGCCTTGATCAAGAATTAAGTTATAGGCTTAACCTTCATTGTCCTCATAACTTTGAAAAATTGATTGAAAACGCAATCACCATTGAAGGGGCCTTGGTTAAAAGGGGAGTGATAAAACTTGATAATCCAAGTACATCAAATCAAAACAACAACTATAAAACAAGGTTTTGGAACAGAAACAAAAATATTTTCAATGATGGCATAGTGGATGCAAATAATTTACGAACAAGACCATCTGTTTTCAATCTATCAAGTGCTCCACGAAACACTCAACAAGGAAACAACAATCAACAAAGACAAACCTCCAAGCAAGAGAGCATGACCAATCAAAATACCAATCAAAATTGTGGTAATTTCAATAATAATCTTGGCAATACCCAAACATCAAATCCGTCCAGACCTTCATTCTTTTCAAATCGACAGAATTTTACCGCTTTGGGTCAATCTCTTGAGTCTGCTCTCAAGGAGCTTCTTGATAATAAGGTTATCACCTTACCTCCGCAAAGAGATTATGAGCCACGAGTCAAACCACCATCATGGAATGACTTGTATTATTGCAATTATCATCGATGTAAAGGTCATAGAATGAACAATTGTCAAGCTTTGAAAAATCTAGTACAAGATTTAATTGACAATGGCGCCATTACAATCGAAGGGCATCATACCAATGACAATCATCAAGCATTTAAAGATCCTTTACCAAACTATCAAAAGGGGGAAACGTCAGATACAAAAGCCAAAAGCATACATAATGTTGAAGACAATATAATCCATCACATCTACGCAGATGATCAATGGGTTAATGTTATCAAAATCAAAGGAAAACAAGAATATCAACAAGCTAATGTGACAACAAGAGGTCAAGCAAAAGTTGTTCTAAAAGGAAGTTCATCTAAAAAAACTATTTCTTCTCCAAGTCAGTATAATCTGGTTGATCAATTGAGAAAAACATCAGCTCAAATCTCCATCCTTGAACTTCTCAAAATATCTCCCATACATAAGAATATTTTAGAAGAAGCTCTCGTAAACACAACCGTTGATACTGATCTGGATGTAAACAGATTTCAAGCCATGGTGGGACATTTGTCTTCCCCCACTTGTCTTTCATTTTCTGATAAAGATGATGCTTCCATGACACATCCACATAATTCCTCACTCTATCTTGAAGTCATGATCCATAAACATTGAATTAGACGTGTCTTAATAGATGGAGGAGCCGGTTTGAATATTTGTACCTTAAAGTTAATAAATGCCTTAGGAATATCAGAAAATGAAATTGATCCAAGAAGGAAGATAATTATCAAGGCATATGATGATGAAGAAAGAGCTTCTAAAGGATTAATATTGTTACCTATCAGAGTGGGACCTATTGTGAAGAACACATTTTGTTAGGTTCTAGATCGGGATCTTTCTTATAACATAGTTTTGGGTCGTCCGTGGATTCATGATATGCAAGCAGTACCATCAACGTATCATCAATGCATCAAGTTTCCATATGATGGACAAGAAATAACTATACAAGCTGATTACAATAGTGCCCAAACTTGTTCAAATCTTTGAGTAACTCAAGATGTCTTTGTGCCACACAATAGGGAAGCTCTTGCTATTTCTTCTTCCAATTTACAAGTCCAATTGCAAGAATTGACAAAGAATCTTGATGCTAAGCTGAAGTTCAAAGCCAAAGGGGTAGGTGAATATTCATTATCTCTTTCTACTTTACCTCCTTCTCCAAGATCATATGGTTTGCCAACTTTATCAAATCAAAAGATTGCAACAGCTTCTACATCTCAAGCTTCTGTGCCAATCACAAAGTTTGATGGAAAATTCATTAGAGCTAACACCACTGAAGAAGAAGCTGAAGATAGGGACATCCTAAATTGGCTATACAAAGATGAAGATGAATCTCTCTTGCATATTAAGTTACCTAAAGAGCAATATGGTAAGGGGTACGCTATCATGCAAAAGATGGGCTATGAAGGAAATGGTCCTATAGGAAAAAGAAGAGAAGGAATCATGGAACCAATTCAACCTATTTCAAAGCATTCAAGTGATAAAATAGGACTTGGATATGGCAAATATAAAGAAGAATCTACTTCACAACAAACACAATTAACTTATGAAGGAGGATCAGTGTCAGATAAACCTCATGAATCAATTTTCCAATTGCAGAATAGTTCAGATACTAATTCTAATGAATATGAATGGGACACCATTTATAATGATGAATTTTGGAGAGACAAACAAGTTGATATTATACACAAATATGCACCTGTTCTCATACAATGAGAAGGCTCAAGGCCTCCACTTGATTATGTTTTACAAAGCAATCATGACTCAAGTGAGGATGAATCAGATTCTAACGAGATTGACAATCAACAGGAGAATATCATCATAGACCTTGTCTATCATGAGGATGATAACCATATCATGACTTTGACAATTCAAGACCTTACCCAACCTAATGATCCTATGCCTTTAGTTTATCCAGAACTTATTGATTGGGACATTGACACACCTATCCATATTCCTACATTCAATGATGACGAGGACATTATAAATTTCCTTTGTTCCTCAAATGAAGAAAACAATTGTTTCATTCAAAAATTTCATACTCATAATTTTGATAAGGAGGGTGTCAAGTCTCTTAGCTGCAAAATAAATGAAATAAAAGATGGATCTATCGGTGAAAACCAAAAAATGGCAGTGATAGATCAACAAAAGAGAAAAATAAAGAGCGAATCTGATAGTGAAAATATTTCTGAGGCACTAAAGGATGAGAAACTTGACACTCTTCCCAAGCATTATCATGAAAGATCTTCTATTTTGATCGAACCAACAGAATCAATCAACATAAGTACAACAGAGCAGCCAAAAGTTTTTCAAATTGCAGCATCATTAACAGTTGAAGAAGTCCTGAAATTCATGGAATTCTTGAAGGAGAATCAAATCAACTTTGCTTGGTCATATGCTGATATGCCAGGGTTAGATCCTAATCTGATAATGCATCATTTATCTATCAAACCTGGGACAAAGCCTGTAAAGCAAAAGCTCAGAAAAATACATCCACATGTTGCGCTACTGGTCAAAGAAGAATTAAAGAAGCTTTTGGATGTTGGATTCATTCGAACTATTGATTATGCCGAATGGATTTCCACTATTGTACCTGTTTCAAAGCCAGATGGAAGGATCAGAGTTTGTACAGATTTCAGATATTTAAATAAAGCTTTCCCCAAAGATGATTTTCCTTTACCTAATATAGATATGATTGTTGACTTAACTATTGGCCATGCAATGTATTCATTAATGGATGGATTTTTAGGATACAACCAGATAAAAATTGCACCAGAGGATCAAGATAAAACAACGTTTACATGTCCTTGGGGTACCTATTGCTAGAATGTAATGCCATTTGGGTTAAAGAATGCTGGAGCCACTTATCAAAGAGCAATGACAACTATTTTTCATGATATGATGCATACATTCATGGAAGATTATGTTGATGACTTACTTGCCAAATCTCACACACGAGAAGAACACTTGGAAATCTTATCAAAAATCTTTATCAGAATGGAGAAGTTCAATGTTCAACTAAATCCAAAGAAATGTGTCTTCGAGGTTACATCTGGAAAATTCCTAGGATACATTGTTTCAGAAAAGGGTATAGAGGTTGATCCAGAAAAAGTACAAGCTATAATGGACATGCCGCCACCACGAAATATCAGTCAACTTCGATCATTACAAGGAAGATTATAGTCCATCAGAAGGTTTATAGCTCAACTGGCAGACAAAAGCTTGCCATTTACACATTTATTGCATAAAAATGTCCCATTCAAATGGGATGACAAATGTGAAGTAGCATTCAATCAGATCAAGCAATATCTTACGCATCCACCAATTTTAATTCCACCTATTCCAGGAGAGCCACTCATACTTTATATTTCAGCAACAAAAGTATCTTTGGGAGCATTGTTAGCACAAGAAGATTCTACAGGTAAGGAAAGGGCTATATATTATATTAGCAGAACATTAACAAGACATGAGTTAAACTATAGTTTCATTGAAAAATCTTGCCTTGCAGTAGTGTTTGCTTCTCAAAAGTGGCGACATTATATGTTGGCTCATACAGTTAAGCTGATAACAAAGATTGATCCATTAAAATACCTATTAAGCAGAGCTACTTTAACAGGAAGACTTGCAAAATGGGTAATGATCTTAAGTGAGTTTGACATTCACTATGTAGATCGAAAAGCTATTAAAGGACAGGTCATTGCAGATTAGTTGGCTGAAGCACCTTTACAAGAAGAAAATCCAATGCATATTGAGTTTCCTGACGCAGATGTCTACAAGAAGAAAATCCAATGCATATTGAGTTTCCTGACGCAGATGTCTTCATAGCAACAATTAAGAAATCATGGACATTGTACTTTGATGGATCTTATACATAATATGGCTCGGGGGCAGGGATTCTTTTTGTTACACCTGAAGGACATACCATTTCACGATCATATCGGTTGATGTTTCCTTGCACAAATAACATAGCTGAATATGAGGCATTGCTCATAGGATTGAAAATAGCTTTGGAATGGCGAATTACAGAGCTAGAAGTCTGCAGTGATTCACAACTTGTCATTAATCAAATTAATGATGACTATCAAACTAAAGATGATAAGTTGTTACCTTACAAGAACATGGTGGATGATTATAAGAAGTATTTTGTGTCAATCAAATTTTCACAAATATCAAGGATTGATAATAAAGTTGCAGATGCAATGGCTACCATTGCTTCCTTATTACAACTCTCAGAAGATCAAACCAAATATGAATTTTTGGTGGAACAATTGTTTTCTCCTACCTATGATAATCCTGAAACCCAAGTCATATGTTATTTAACTGGTTCTGATTCACCTTTATATGGCAAGACTTATACCTATTTGAAAGATAATATCTTACCTTCGGATTTATCCCACAACCAAAAACGGAATTTCATTCGCCAATCATCCCATTATACCTTAATTGCCAATATCCTTTATCGACATGGTCTTGATGGTACACTCCTTAGATGTCTTGAACGTGACGAGTCTGAAAAAGCCTTACAAGAGGTTCATGGTGGTATTTGTGGAACTCATTCGAGTGGTTTGACATTAGCCAAGAAACTTGTCCGAATGGGATACTATTGGCCAACCATGGAGAAAGATTCTTTTACTTTTGGCAAGAAGTGTTCTAAATGTCAGATTCACGGGAATCTTATTCATGCACCTACGCAAGAACTGCAATCTTTCACTTCGACGTGGCCTTTTTCTCAGTGGGGACTTGATCTTGTTGGAAAAATTCACCCTTCATCGTCAAATGGGCATAAATTTATCATAACAGCTACGGAGTATTTTACAAAATGGATTGAAGTTGTTCCTTTGACAACAGTGACTGGTAAACAAATATCTTCATTTATCCTGAATTACATTATTTGTAGATATGTAATTCCTAATTCTATTATTACTGATAATGGAAGACTTTTCAAGAATCAGGATATGGATGAACTTTGTGAAAGATTTCACATCCAACACAGGTTCTCTACACCTTACTATCCACAGGGTAATGGTCAAGCCGAAGCTTCCAACAAAACAATTTTGAAGATCTTGAAGAAGACAGTAAATGATGTCGGACGTGATTGACATGTCCAATTAAATCCAGCTTTGTGGGCATACAGAACTAGTATTCGCACACCAACAGGAGCTACACCATATGCTTTGGTCTATGGAGCAGAAGCAATCTTACCCCTAGAAGTTGAAATACCTTTGCTTAGGGTCTCACTCAAGGGATTGATAAGTGATGAAGACTACAGAGTTTCTCACCTCCAAGAGCTAGAATTGTTAGATGAAAGACGTCAACATGCAGCTAATCATTTGAAGGGTTATCAACAGATTATGTCTCATAGTTATAATCATAGAGTTAAACCACGAACATTTCAAGTGGGTGATTTAGTACTAAGAGAAAATCCACCTAATCAACAAGACAGAGAAAAGAAAGGGAAATTTGAACCTAACTGGCTTGGTCTATTTGTTGTCATTGTAGCATACAGTTCTAGTGCATATCAGTTATCCACGTCAGAGGGGGACCTGTTTGAAGAACCGATTAATAGTATTCATTTAAAGAAGTTCTATGTATAAAAAATCAAAAAAATCATAAAAAGTCCTAAAAAAAAAAAAATCATAAAAAGTCCTGAAAAAAATAAAAATAAAATCATAAAAATCATGAAAAAGTGCAATAAAAACAAGTAGTGAAAACCTGGGAAACAGGCGCTACTTGTGATCAAAATGGGCTCCTCCATTTATTAGTTTGTCTTGTTTTCATTATTGGCATCATCCATCTATATATATCCTCTGTATATATCTTTCATATCCATATCATACACTGGGAATCTTGTGTTTCATCATGGCTTGATGAAATTTGTACATATCCATACTCTTTAGGTTGTGTTTACACTGGGGGAAAATGCAGAAACATAGACTGAACAAGAGAGGGGCAACAAGCTTTTCAAACATTGCAAATAGACACAAAAACAGTTTGACAAAACACAATAAACATTGCCGTATCAAATCAACCACAACATATTTATTCAATGCTAATGGAAATCGAAACAATATGATCCAAACGACTATTGAAACAAGAACATCAATGATGATAACTAGTTTGGATGATCTTAATCTAAAAAAATGTTTGAAAAACTTTAAGCAAGATTTGAATGGTTGTTTGATTTTTTTCTATCATATCTCTGGAGTAATTCAATGATGTACTGAACTAGAAAAGCAAGGAAGGAGTATGATTTTTCTTTGTCTGTTGTTTGTGAGGAAATCATTAGTACTATGAAAATTGGTCACGAGACATGCTCTACTATGTATCATGGATGACTTTTCGGAATTTTCATGAGAAAATGATTAACTCTTGTCTATTTATGCAAGCAATACTTAGGTCATCTCGGTTCAATTATACCTAGATGCTTGTATTAACTTGCTATATTAAAAATCATGAAAGCAATACTTAGGTCATCATCGGTGCTAACATACCCTTTGATGCTTGTATTAACTTTCAACATTTCAATGCTCTATGATGATACAAAAAGCAAAAATTATCTCTCCAAATGGCAATATTGTATGGATGTTCTGCATGGTTAGTATAGATTGCATTCATGTTAGAATTTGCATTTTGCATTCATAAATTTTCCAAAAAGCTGGCAAAGAATCAAATTGTTTATATCTTTTCGAAAACATGACTGAGTATATTTTGACATTCACAAAAATATTATTTCATACATTTTTCATATATATTTGCATTAGAAAATCATAAAATCAAAGTATACATCATATACATCATACATTCATTCATCAAATAGATTTCATCTCATAAATCATGTATATATATCATAACCATGAAACCATCATATCATACACATCATATATAATCATAAATCATCACTGCATTTCATATATCTCAAAAATGAATGTCAAAATGTACAAGGATGTCAACTACAAATGATATAACATCATCAAAAATGGGATCATCTCAAGGTATATACAACATGTCTCAACAGAAAATCATGAAAATATCATCTACAATGTACTAGGCAGTGCTATCCTCTTATGGCGCTGGTCTGGGACCTGTACCACCTGCCCCTGATGGACCTACTCCACCTGTCCCTGATGGCCCTCCTGGAGGTAATGGCTGTGTCACACCCCTGCTGGTAGTACGAGACCGACCATGAGTAGACCGTGACTAAGCATAACTCTCTCTCCACTCAAGTGGAACTGCATCATGATATCTAGTCTTGTAAAACTCTGCCTCTCGGGTGGCTCTGGTAACCTCTCTCATCATATCACCAGTCAAGGTGTTGGTTGCTACTCTTTGTAGGCTATCTGCCAAAGCAATGGCCTGCTCACCCTGCTGTCTAGCTGCGTCTCTCTCAGTAATAACCGAAGTCAACTGACCCTGCAACTGTGCAATCAAGGCCTGTGCCTATGATAGCTGAGTCTGCAAACCCTATATTATACTCTGTAGAGACGATATCTGACCTGATACTGTCAGATCTACTGAAGGATATGGATCAGTGTGTTGCATCCATGGTCCACCTCTACTACCACCTCTCCTACCACCTCTATCTCCACCTCTACCATCACCACCATCATCTCCCTCTGAGTCATCATCTCCTCCACTCTCATCATCATCACTGTCCTCTGAATCATCATCCTTTGAAGCCGAATCTCTCTGTTGACATCTTTGTGCAGTAATAGGAGCAATAGCCTCATCAGGATCAAACATACGTGGTGCCGGATGCTCTAGGACATACTAAAAATACTCTGGTGTCGTCCCTGCATCAAGAACATCCACTCGGTAATCCCACATCTGTGCTCCTAAACTGGTGAACTCTGCCACCACTGTCTCATATGAAATCCATGGACCCCAAACTGCAAGCTCTGGCTGTCGTCGTACATAAATGGCTAAACCCACAGGCATACCTTGAATCCATCCAAACTGCCGACATACTTGTCCAGCAAGAAATCTCTCAATGATCCATGTAGTCCGCCCAATCAAAAATCTGGAAGTACATACATATGGCATCTCCCTCGCATCCTCTGGCCATGGCTCACAATCTAAATATGGTCTCCAGCATACTGTATCCAGACTATCCAATAGTCGTTGCCAATGCACTAGTTTGCCCAGTCTCGGCTGAGCAATAATGTGAGCATATCTCCATCTGTATGATCGACCAGCTGGTCGTTGTCCTCGATTCAATGGACGTAAAACAGCAAAGTGCTCCCATGCCCATATCTGTAATAATGAGCACCCAACAGCAAAACTCCGGCCTCTACCATATACAATATGATGTAACTCATCATATAAGGGGGCTAGCATGCATGTACCCCACGCATATCGTGTCCCCTGCATCACCATACTCTCCAAAACATGACCCCATCTGATCGCAAACCCCTTCGACCTATGGTCGGGGCACAACACACCTCCAATAAATCTTGCAAGTACAGATGGTAAAGGTGGATATGTATCTGTAATCTTGCCCCATGGGATGATGTATCCAGCAATCTGATCATCTCAAAAAATCCGTCTCAAAGCGTCAGTGCCTCCAGCCTCTCGGCTATCAAAAAAAACTCTCTCTCCCATCACTGGGATCCGTAGGATGCGATATACGTCCTCAGGGGTCACTGTAATCTCGCCCATCAGTAAATGAAATGTGTTGGTGTCACTATGCCACCGCTCTACAAGTGCTGTCAATAGAGCCCTGTTGAGGCAAACCTCAGGCATGTCAAGTAATGCACTCAATCCACATGCATCAATCACATCTCTATTTGACTGTAATAAATGTGGAATCAATGTCCATGTGCTCGGAAATGTCTCTCATAACTGCAAAACACCTAATCTCTCCTGTTGACATATCATTAAATCAAAATCAATATCAAATCATCATAATGTATCAATTCAAAACTGAACATCAAATTATTTGTTTTTCATCATCATCATGAAATGCGACTAATATCAAAATCATGTTTGTTTTTAAAAACCTTAGAAGCAAACAAATCAATCAAACTATTTGTTTTTCATCGTCATGGAAAGCAAATAAACAACATCACATTTCTTTCTAACTTTAGAAGAAAACTTATCTGTCCTATTTGTTTTTAACAACTTTAAAAGCAAATCTATCAGCTCCTATTTGTTTTTCAACAACTTTGGGAACAAATTTATCAGGTCACAACTACATATAATTAAAGGCACTACAAAATTGGTTAAAAGCGCTACAGAATTCATCATCGGCGCTATGGAATCACATTCGCTACGGAAAATATCATATGCGCTACGAAAAGTCTCAAGGGCGCTAAAACACACTTTTCTACATCACAACAGTGAAAAAAACATGCACTCAACAGAAAATTTTTGAAAAGCAGGAGATTTACGAGATACATACCGGAGGTCCATAGTGCGCTGGCCGCTAATGTCATTGGATACACTCGAAATGGTGCTGGTGAACAGGAAGTGCCATAATTATCAACTCAGAGCTCAAAATTGGTAAATTTTACTAGGTTAAAATTGAAAATGACATGGAAAATGACATTTTTAACCTATATAATGGTAAAATTGGGGTATTTTACCACATTTTAACATAGCAGGGGCAATTTCTTCATCAATTTTTCATTTCACATCTTTTTGGGTCAATTTTATTCAAATCATTAGTTTCAAATGATGAATCGACATCTTCAAAATCATAAAAATCAAAAAAATTCACAAAAATCAAAAAAATCAAAAAAATTCATAAAAATTCAAAATATGATCGATTCATCGTTTGCGGGGGCATATACCTATCGACATTTCGACAGTCAACATTTGGGGCAAATTTCAAAATTCTTTGAAGTAATGCGTAAAACACATCACTTCAAAGAGGGGCAAAATGTATACACCTAAAAATGGTCACATCACATTGTCTGGTAATTAATTAAATATTTTTAATATTTAATTAAATCTTTGAATTCCATCTATGTATAAATAAATTTAAATAATTTATTTATATTATCCATTATTTCATTTCGATTAAATAAATAAGTTTATTTAATCATCTTTTCAAATTCATTTCTTAATTAATTAAATAAATATTACGATTTATTTATATTAATTATCATATACTCTTAGTTTGAACTCTTCCATCTCTCACCTTTCGATTCTACCAGACAATCTCACAGCCATAGATTCTTGCCAGCCAGGATTGTGCTTGCAAAAAAACTATAAATAAGACTGCCGGGTACTCCAAATGATATAGAAGTTTTAAGCAGGAAAATTATAGTCAAATTGCAAATAGTATAAGCATTCATAGCATTTATAGTATTCACAGTATTTTCATAGCATAGCAATAGTAGTATAGAATCATGACATCTTCCGTTTATAGCCCCTGTGCATAATTCACAGCCCCTGTCCATATCCGTATCAGCAATTTCACTCCACCAGCATATAGGATAGAGAAGGACTTTCCTTTCTGCATACTCGCTCTACAGGTTGCTATTCGGAGAAGCTTTGCTTACACAATCTGAGAGCAATATCTTCCAAACAAATCCCTGGAGATAGAGGAAAATGAAACGGCTCTGAAGAAACTCTCTTTGTTTCATTTGAATTCAATTCATTTAGTCTTCTTTGGTTTAATGTTTCATTTTGTGTTTTGTTTTCATTTAGATTACTCATATAAACAGGTAGGATGTGTAGAAGATATAAAGAGTACAAGTGGTGGTGCATTATTTCTTGGTTACAAATTGGTGGAATGTGTTGGATCTCAAAAATGCAGATTACAAATCCTAAGAGGATGTCAAGCTCTATGATCAAACTTATAATTTTTTTGAACCAATGAACAGACTATCCTATGTGGTTGATAACTCCCTACACTTCAGGCTTTGGTAGACCTAGGTGGGTAGACCCTGATTACTAGAGCAAATTGAGAACTGTATGACTTAAATGAATTTGTGGATCTATCACAATGGCATCAAGTGTAATAGATGATATCTTGTTTATTACTTCTACTCCTAATGTAATAATTGAAATTTCATAATGTGAAAGTGAATAAATAATGAATGGTATGTGAAATGTAAATGAAATGTGAGATGGACCAGTGCTTTGTTGGGTAAGCGGAGTCAATAATTTTTTTATGATAGGTGACTACTATTGGATACAATTATAATTGTTTGGCACTTGAGTTTATTTATACCTTGTATAAATGTGCAAGAATGTGACTGACAGAGTCTTCTTATTGATCCAATTGACCCTATCAGGTCACTGTGATTTATTAAAAGGATTTTAATCCTTCCTTGAAGGAACCAATTAACAAAACCACACAATGACAACAATTGTGTATTGACAAATGAAGAATTTCCTCAATTTGAATAACAAGAAAAAATCAAGTTGGAGACAGTATGGCAGCCTTATCAATTACCTAACTCTTCTTATTGATCCAAATGTTACCCCCAAGTTACTATAATCAATTAAAAGGATTTGATTCCTTGACAGAAACCAATTAACTTGACTACACAATAACATTAAATGTGTTTTGATGAAATTGAAATATCAACTTGGATATATAACTTCAAATAACAAAGAAGCAACAATGTGGAGACGGCTAGATAATTGCTTAAATCAACAAAAAATAGACACCAATATTGAGCCACACAAAATTAACGATCTTCTATTGATTTCTCCAAATTTTCATACATGCATTATGGTCCATACGTTATAATCTATTTTGTAAACATTTTGAAAGTATCTCTATTATGCTTCCTATTATCCTATTTGCCCCTCCTTCCTTATCACTACATATCCAACTTATATATCAAAGTTTTGAAGAGGACACACCCCTTCATTAATGTATTTTGAAGTCAACAAGTAAACATAAAAATTAAACTCTAGTAAGCCATAAATGCACTTTTTTTATGTGATCTAAGTAATCATGTCTCAAATGCATAACAGCATATTTAGAGTCATTTATTTCTTCTATCTCCATGATCACCATTTTCTATAAGTGCTCACATATATTTTCCAATGTTGATTCCTCACATTTGGTTGCTTCCAAAGCTTCATGAAATATCAATTTGCATTCCTCTATCCATTTGTCCTGGTTTTTCAACTCTCCATCATTTATTAATAATGCAGGCAACCCTTCCTTTGCATCATTTTCAAATCCCTTTGCATCTCCTTGACGCTCCTCATAGTAACCCTTGTTCTTTCTCATGATTTCCATGGCAGCAATGACAATTCCATTGTCATAAGTATCCCTCTTTTGTATTTCCTGAATTTTTTCCTTAATTCTGTCACTGATCCTTTTGTGCTCTTGAATTGTAGCATAACTCTTTGAATGAGTTCCCCAGAACTTTTTCATCCAAACTATTAAATTGGCATTCCTTTTCTTGAATACTGCAAAAAGTGTATCAAATTTGGCTTGAGCATATATATCAGATTCTTCCCTTTTATCCTTTGTTTGGGAACTTTCTCCTTGAGTCAATAACCTTGTACCTTTGACCATGTCCTTTAGGTAATTATTTTCCTTAAGAATCTTCTCATTACTCATTTTGTACATATCCTTTTCTTTGATCAAAATTTTAATTTGTGCTTTATTCTATTTGGCAACATTGATGCCAATATTAGCAGCTGCAAATAGGTCAACCTCTCCAACCCTTAATGTCATCACATGGACAAATGCCTTTTATGTGTCAATTATCACTGATTTCTTGTGTGGAGGATACAAAGCCCAAGTCATGAGAGAATTTTCATTAGGGTTGTACTTTGACCCAGTGTACACTTTTGTGACTCCTTCTGGGCTTAACTTGTGTGTTGCACCATTATTGTGTAAAAAACTATCAAAGACAAGAGCTAAATTCAAATCCAAACCAAGGAATATCATAACACCAGATTCTCCTAACAATCTCCTTCCCTTTTCTAGAGACATGTCTTTCATTTCATTCTCCACATCTGATTTCAAGGTCTTGAGTAGTTGTGCCTCATTTCTAGGAGTAATATCTGCAACAGATTCCCTAATTTCTTTCCCCTTTTGTTTATACAAAAATGACCTAAATTCAGAAGACTTGATAAAATTTTCATCAGAAACAAAAGACCTGTAGGCTAATTACCTTGCATATGCATTAGACACTTCCTCAACCTCTTGCTCTCTATTTAGAGGTTGATATTCTTCTATTCTTAGTTTTGAAATCTTTTTCATTTGACCATGAGGTTCTTTTTCACCATTGGTTTCTTCAACACCAAAATACATCTCTGCATCTTCAATTTCACTCATCTTCTACTTCATCTCTCTATTGTATTCATCAATGGCTAACTATGCCTCCCTATCTTCCATATTTTTAATTATCTCATCATGTGGGTAAGGTATATGAGCATATTTGCCCAAGTTTTCCTTCTTTCTAGCAAAATCAATGTAACCTTCGGGGTCAAACCTTTTCTTGGTGTTGCTTTCTTCAAATTGAACTAAAATATTTATTTAAAATCAAATCATATCCATCCTTAGACAGGACAGTGAAATCTCCAAAACATAGTGTGTTTGGCATGAATGATTGTTTCTCAAAAGAACTCAAATTCATAACACTAGAGTAATCCAATTGTCTAACAATTTCCAAATATGCAATTCTATCTGGTACTATTTTTGGGAGAAGGAAAGGTGTGTCTTCAAAGCTATACACCCTAATCATTGTGGCATCAACATAACAATACCCATCACCCCAATTGTGACCAATAGTTGTTGATCCATTGAAATATTTTGGCCTCAAAAATCTCTTAATTTCATTAGTTAAAGAACGATCACATGGATGATTGAAAAATCTGTATAGTATTTTGACAAAATTTTCTTCAAAATGCACATAACTTGAACTCACAAATCTATTATCCCATATGGCAGTCCATAACTGTATTGGCAGCGGCTAACCTTCCTTGTTAGATTGTGTGACCCTCAGTTCTTCTAGCCACATTCCCATCTCCTGTCCATAGTAGAGTATCATATGCATGAGAATTGAATAATGATTGAAGTGTAGTGTGGGAGAATCATTTTTAATTTCCATCAACCCTGAATCAATTTCTATGAAAATGTGTGAGGCATAGTCAAATGGCCTTGCATTGTGACATTGGACATTTGTTGTAATTACCATTGGTCCAATTGATATAAACTCAGAAGCTTCAGTCCCTAACACTTGATATATTGAGAAATATGTGTTCTTCAAGTAGGGTTCAAACTAATCCACATGGAAAGGAGGCCCATCATTTTCATCAAGTGGAACAAGGTTTCCATCCCTTCTAGGTCTGTGTAAGGGCAACCTCCAACCTTTGTACGTTGTATCCATTCTCCAGTATTCCCTTTCCAAGTTCTCATATATGATTGGCTCATCATAAGTGTCATCCAAGTCAAAGACCTCTTAGAGTGTAGTTTTAGATACATGTACAAAGGGATCACCTTGTAAGTTGCATATAGCTTTCAATTTTGGGTTATAATGTTTGTCCAAAAGTCTAGCCATTTCCACATTCACAAACACATTTGAAGCGACCAGTTTTCCCAAATTGTAATTCCATGGGTTGCACACTAGTTGAAACTAATTTCTCCTATGGTAGTGGAACATGAATAGTTCATAGCCTCTAATAGGGGTCCATGCATCCCCTATGTGTCTACATTTATCCTCAAATTTCTCTACATCAGCCCTTAACTGCACAGACATTCTAGCCTTTGGCCGAGAACCAGGCAATTGGTCAATGATGTCTTGGTTTAGTTTCCTCTCCTTTGTTTTAGGTTCCTCGCCAGTTTCAATTCTCTATTTTTTATCTTTTGGCTGACTACTTTCACCTTGTTGTTTTCTACCCTTTGTATTCTCAGAGCTTGACCTTTCCATATTTCAATATAATAGAATTGAATTAGATTTTCAACTGCAAAGATATTTTGTGAACTTATTTGTGAATCTTTGTCCGCACTGAAATTTTGGATTTTGTCTGATCTTCCATCCTTCTCGCTATGAATTCTAAAAATCCCTTTTGTTTACTCCTCTCTTAATCAAAATATATGTACATAATTCACATTCATGTGGCCATTAATTTCTATCTCTGTGAGTGAATGCAGTAGATTTTTTGATTTTTGAAATGTCAGAATGACAACATCGTATCGATAAGACTCCTTTGGTTCTTGGTCGATCTGTGTATCCATCTTGGTGCCACCCTTGTTATATATTTTCTCATTTGATCACCGAGACATAACCGAATTTCTTTTCAATGAGGACTGACCTTTGACTTATCCTCCTTGGTCAGGAAGACCGAGTGATCCTTCTACCGATGCTACATGAATGACCCCTTTCTTGTTTTCTATCGTGTACTACTTTGGGGAGATCATTGTGAAGTTACCCCAATTTAAAATTGTTCTGGATCATTAGAATCCCTTTTCCATCATCGTCCAGTGTTACTTTGAAGAATATTGATCCCTTTGTATTGTCATTGGCATGACAAAAACCATCACTAAGAGAATGAAACATTGCTCCAATTTCGTTTGGTCTCTCTGATATGTCTATCTATTGCTTCTTTCATTTGGATGGGTCAGAAAGACTCTCCTCAAAATATCCTTCATCGGTGTAACCAATATGGTCGGTGAGATCTTTGTGATTCATTTTGATTGCACAAGTTTTCCCGATATTTTTTCTTTTATCCTGTCGGTGAAAGAAAATTTGTGTCTCGCCAATGCAATTTTCTTTGGTGTGAGTTAAGAGATCAACTTGACCTAGCAACTTCATTTTGAATGCTTTGTTCTTGCTGATAACTTTCATTGGTAAGATGACAAACATTGTCTTACCGATTATACATTCTCTATGACCTTTCATCGATGTAACTCAGTTCACTTCTTGTCGATATGTAGAAGATGCTCAAGTTGAGAAGCTATGATTTGTTTGATCGGAAAGACTTGTCCTAATCTTTCTGATATAGACCAGTAGTTTGAAACTCTTGCTCAATGATTTCCAGATGAATCCTCATGTATCAAAGGCTAAATTGGTGGGATTATTGGTGAACATGGATGGATCTTGTCACACAAATATTAACAATTTGTACTACTTATGAAATTATGATGTGGGAACTTCCTAGGGAACATGAGTAAATTCTAGAAAAATGCAAGATTTTTAAAGTTCCAACAGTGGTTCCATTTTGGGATGTATACCCCTTGTGGGTATAGCAAGAATCCATGTCTCTAGGAGAGTAAACCAAGTGTTTTATGATGAATGGAAATGGAGGAAATTCAAGAATGGTGGGAGATGGAGATGATATGAAGTCCTACACTACTATGCATGGAAAAAAAATTATTTTAAGAAGGTTGCTCAAGAATTTCCCATGCACTGGAAATCCTTGGCCTTCCCCTAGACTACTATGCATTGAAGATTTAAGAAAAGAAGTGCTTCAGGAATTTTCAATGCACTGGAAATTCCTGCTCTCCTCCTGACATGTTCTGAAGATAATATGATTCTTCACCAGCTTTCCCAATAGTGAAAAATGGTCCTAACTATAAAGCCTCAAATTTTCCATGCTTTCCTTTGTCCTGACTTCTTGTATTCTACATGAGAACCATGTCATTTATGTCAAATTTCCTACTTTTTTCCTTCTTATCATATAGGTATTTCATCTCCAACTACTTCTTCATGTTATGTTGTTGGGCCTAGCTCCTAGTCTCATCAAGCTCCATTAATTCTTCTATTCTTTCTTCCATAGGCTCAGGAATGTCTAGATCTTCTTGCAAGATAAACTTACAAACTAATAGTAAATTATGCAAAGGAATCCTAGCTTGAGTCCCATTTACAAGCTCAAAAGGTGACTTTCCAATGTCCTTCTTTACAGTAATTCAATCTTCCAACAAATCCAGTCTCAACTTGGAATCCCAAGCCTTTTTATTATTGTCCAACATTCTCTTTATGATCTTTAAGATTCTTTTGTTACTGTATTTAGCTTGCCCATTCGCCTGTGGATGATATAGTGAAGAGTAGGATATTACTATTCCATAAGATTGACATAACCCCTTGAATAGTCACCTATTTAGTTGGCACAGCCTCCACCCACTTAGTAAAAAAATTTGTGGCTACTAATATCCATCTATGACCTCCACTAGACCTTTCTACAATCTCACCTATGAAATCAATTCCCCATTGGTGAAATGGAGCCTCAACCTACAGAGGTCTCAAGGGTAATGCTTTTCATTTTATGGTGTAATTATAAGCATCATTGAAAATCCTAGGCCAATAGTAACTCGCCCTTAACACCTTATGTGTAGTGGTTTTTGCTAAAAAAATGTCCTCCACACACCCCTTCATGCATTTCCTTGAGGACATGTCTAGCTTGACCTTCATCCAAGCACAGTAGCAGAACACCATCTCTATTCTTCCAATAGAGGTCTCCTTTCATAAACACATATTTCGAAGCATGTAGTTTGAGCGTCCTCTTCTTGTTATCATTAAATCCTTTAGGAAATTTCATGTGCTTAAGATAATACATAATATTAGTGTACCATTGTGTGTGTTCAATTCTAGTAACCATGTTATCCTCATCATTCAGATTGCACACCTAAGCAGCCTCAATATTTGTTTCAGCCATTCGTTTGGCTAACCTGTGTCCTCTCACCAACTTGGTGATTTGAAACTCAATGTTAAATTATTGGAATCTATTTATCCATCTACATCTATGGCCTGAAACTTCTGATTGCACAAATACATCTTTCACTGCAACATTGGGCACATAGGCTATCACTTTTTCTCCTACCAACTATGGTCTAAATGCTTTGACAGCTTTTACTAATGCATAGGCTTGTTTCTCTACAATATCATATTTTAACTCTGCATTCTAAAGGGATTTATTGAAGAAATAAATGGGTTGCTCATGTCCTTCATCATTCTTTGTAACATGACTAGTACAACTGTGTGAAATGAGGCAAATGAAAATATTTGAAAGGGCTTACTAAAATCAAGGGACTTCAATACTGGGCTTCTTTTATTGCTCTCTTGATAGATATGAATGCATCCAAAGCTTCAACTTTCCAGTTAATTTTTGCGCCTTTCTTCAGCATTCTTGATATTGCCTTCACTATTTTAGCAAAGTTTGATATGAACCTTCTCACAAAGTTGATTTTCCCAAAGAAGGACTGAATAGCCTTAACTGTTTTAGGAATGAGAGTTTTTTCTATTGCTTCTACCCATTTTGTATCGATCCTTACTCCTTCTTTCGATACTATATGCCCTAGTAACTTTCCTTCTGTTACTGCAAAATGACATTTTTTAGGATTTAAAGAGATGCTCAACATGGTCTTCTTCCTTCTTTGAGTATGTAGTCAAGTCATCTTGGTACACCACCATTATTACATTGATCAAATCAGCAAATGCAACATCCATAGCTCTCTAGAAAGTTTCCCCAGCATTTCTTAGTCCAAAGGGAATTCTAACATATACATATGTTCCCCATGGCATGGTGAAAGTTGTTTTGTACTGCTCTGATTCCTTAACTTTCACCTCATTATAACCTGAGAATCCATCCATCATAGATAGCAGCTCACATCCAGTGACTCTCTGTAACATGGCCTCCATATTTGGGAGTGGGTAGTTATCTTTAAGAGAAGACACATTTAGATTTCTGAAGTCTACATAGAGCCTTATATCTCTTCTTCCTGACAAGTACCTGTTGAAAAATGAGGTGTTTTCTTAGCTTAATACTCTGTAAAACTTTAATATTGCTGATCTAAGTAAGTCTTTTCTTTGTTACATATATTCTTTGTGGGTGATTATCTTGATTAATCCATTTTACTGTTGTAGAATGTAGAGAGAAGTTTGATAGAAGAACTAGACAAGATATTAGAAAGATCACACAAGATATAACATGGAGAAACCCTTTCAAGAAAAAACTCCACCAAGAATTATTCTATTATTCAATCTCTGAATTACAATAGCTCCAATTCTTGCTTGAGAATGCTTCTTCTATCTTTACCAATCTTCTTCACACCTGCAATAACAATTCTCTCTCAACTCTATTCAACTTGCTTGAGATATATAGGCTTTAATCAACTTTGTAAACTCAACATGAGTTACAATTACAATGCACAAGCCCTATCCCTAAAAGGTACACCATATCTCATGCAAATAGAGTTATCTTGTGAATAACAATGCTAAAACATGTGCTTCATCCATTTAGGCATCCCAAATTGAAGCTACAACTCATCCTTCACTTTGGTGATAAATCCAAAGCTCTTCCTCAAAGTTGGCGCCCTTAAGTAATCCTACTTAACTGAGCCTTCAAAAATATCTTATCATGCATGAGAGGTAAATCCAGTAAAGCATCTTGGGCATCCAAGTTGGCTCCAAGTGATTTATAGTTAACTGAAACATTTACTCAACACCATTCATGCAAGAATGGTCATCCCCTGTTAACTGGATGTAGTCCCTATTATCTATCATACAACTCAAGTTATTAGCCATGCATTCCAAGTTAACTGAAGCTAACTACATGCAACTCAAAATAGCCAACATGCGCTTGCATGCAACTGAAGATAATTGAACCATAACTGAACTTAACTTAACTTAACTTAACTTCAAACATGGAAACATCAAATCCTAACTCCTAGGATCTTTACATGCATTCAGAAGTGTTATATCTTACTCTAAATAGTTAACTGAACTCAAGGTGAGTGTCACCTTACCATGTGTGCACCCACATGCTCATATTATTTAGGAATAACTACAAATGTCAATTTCATGATTTATTTCATCCAAATAATTAATCTCATCCTAATCTTAGTGTTGTTGAACACATTCCAAGAATCTAGGGTATATATGAAATAATTAATGTTTAGGATTTGCAATTAAATGGCATCCTATTTCCAATAGTACCAAATTAGAAACCCAAGATGAATGCCTAATAGGATTGATGATACCTCCCTTCCTAAGCTTCATAAGTTCTTCATGCATTTTAGGTTCCAAAGTGGGATTTATGGGCCTTTGTTTTTGTCTAAAAGGTTTCACATCTGGTTTCAATGGGATCTCATATCGGAACAATTCTTCTTTGTATGCCTTAAGATCTTCATAAGACCATGCAAAGACGTGCTTGTATTTTCTTAATAGTGCAATCAAAATCTTCCTAATTGTTGGGCTTATCTTTTTCCTAATATACACCCTTTTGGAAGCCAATTTAGTTCCAAGGTTGATTTCTTCAATATCTTCTCTCTTTACTGGTGTTTGTTTCATAAGAGCTCGATGATTTCCATCAAACACCCTCTCTAGTGCTACAAGTCCCTTAGGAATCTTGTTAGTCTTGAGCTGAACAACTTATTTCCCAAACATAGTCTGCTTGCCATCTATTTTTCTTCCACAAATGCATTAAAATCAATTTCCTAGGCTTCATACTGATCAATACAATGTAGAAATTTAATTAGATCAGTGTCATCATTGAGAACTTGCCAACCATATATATTATTTGGGATGGCAGGTCTTGTTTTGAATTTAACTTGTGAAATTCTAGCCAAAGTGATATCATCTCTTTTCAAAGCTACATTAGCCAAGAAGTCTACCATTAGATTCTTTGACCTATCTACCCATTCAATTGAAAAAGCATCAAATAGTTCAATTGTATCCCATACAACATTTTTGTATTGCTTCAGCCTTTTGTTTTTTGCAACATATTTTGATCTTATTTGTGAAATGACTAACTCAGAGTCTCCAAAGATTGTCAATAGTTTTATTTTGTGTTTGACAGCCATATTCATCCCAATTAGCAAAGCTTCATACTTTGCTATGTTATTTGTGCATTTAAATGTCAGCAAGAATGAATATTTGAATGTAGTGCCTTCAAGTGAAATGAACACCACTCCTGCTCCATTACCTTCTTTACTACATGCTCCATCAAAATACATTTGCCACACACCATGCTCATTCTTGGAGACATGTTCATCAATTGGATCAATATTCACTAATTCAGACTGTGAAGGCTCTATTCTAAAACTTCCTAAATCCACATCACAAAAGTAATTTATTTGATTTTGGTCAACATACTCCACAATCTGGTTCACTCTTAGTTCTCTAAATAACTTTAGCTCTTCACCATTTTTTGGTATTGTGGCATAAGACAAATCAAATTGCACATTTCCTCCTACTGCGGCACTCCATTGTCTTGATAGGAGAATCCCAAACTAAGGGGGTGTATCTATTACAGTTATATCAATCTTGTATACTGCTTGTGGATAAGCAACCAACTTCACTTCTACATCCTTCATGATTCCCACTATTGGGATAGGTCTACTATCCATAGTGTAACACTTTCCACCACTAGTGTCTACCCACATGCCCAGCTGCTTCATGACACCTACTGGCATGATATTAATAGCTACCCCTAAATAAATCATACAATTTCTCACCATCTTGTTGTTTATGATCAATGTGGTAAAGAAAGGGTCAACTTGTGGACGATTCATCAATGTTTCCCAAGACAAACCTCTGGAACTCTTATATCTCCTTGCTTGCTATTATTGTTCTTGATAATTTCTTTGTTTTCCACATTTTTGCTTTTGCTTTCTCCATTGGATATCAGTTGCATAGCATTGTCTCTATATTCTTTTATTTTCATCATTTCTAGGAGTGGCACAGACATCTTTACCTGAGATAATGCTTGTGTAAAATCAAATGAAGAATCATTTTCTGCTTTGGCAATTTTCTTTTGTTCCAATGGTTTTTCTTTACATTCTTCCTTTTCTCTTTTGTTTGTCTCATCTTGCTTTTGATTATTTTTGTAAAATTATTGATCTCCTTCTTTACGAACATGCTTTTGCTCCTTCTTGTTATATTCCTTTATCTCCACCTTCTTGGGTTTTTCTTGTGTTGTCTCCTTATCTTTCACAAACAATCCCCTTAGAGTGCCATCACTTGTATTTGTCATCCTGTTTCTTAGCCTATAATTTCTTTTTGCTTGCTCAACTGCAGCAATGGTTAATTTCTTGATTTCATCCTCTATTGGCCTCCTCAATTTATATTTATTTGGCATAGATGGTGTATTAGGTGATTGTGAATCATCATTTCTTTCATCCTCCTGATTAGAGAAAACTTGTTCGGCCATGTGAATATTGTATCTCTGATTGTTCACATCATATTCATAACCTTCATCACTTGAGGATGAATACTCTTGTTCAATTTGATGCAGGGTAAGTGAAGTTAAATATATTGTAGCATCTTCTTCTTCATTGTCATATGGTAGCTCTTCTTCTTGTATTGATTGTGCTACAACACAATGGTCTTGGGAATGGGGCAAATTGCAAACTTGACACCAAGGGTTGTTATTGACAATGTAAGCTCCCTTTTTCTTCAAGGGATCAGGAGTTTCCTTATACTTAGGTCTGTCAGTTATAGGTTTACCATCTTTCCAGTTTGTGTTATATTGCATATCATGCAACCTTGGTCTCTATTTCCTACATGAATTTTCTTGCTTATTCTAAGGATTGTTAAAGTTTTGAGGGACTCTAAGGTTATCCCTTTTTCCCATCATCCCTGCAGCTTTTCTATTGTTTTCAATTGTCAATGTTTTCTTTTGTGCTTCAGCTAAACTTCTAAGACATTCGTTCCTAAGTTCATACCCTATTTTTAGGTCAAAGGCTTTCAAATAAATAGTTAGTGCCACAAGGTCAGCGAGTTTGGATCCTTGTGGTATTTTGTTATACAATTTAGAGAACCTCTAATTGAAGTCATAAACTGACTCATTTTGATATTTCTGAATACTTAGTAGTTCATGAAGGGAAAATTCAAGGTCACACTAGTTCCCATATTGCTCAAGGAACTGGTTGTGGAAATCTGCTATGGAATCAATTGAAGCATTCGGTAAACTATTGAACCAATCTCTTGCTTCTTCAGTTACTGACATCATGAATAATCTCACGTTTACATCCTCGTACTCCATGGAAATATCTTGTATGAAAGCATTAAATCTCCTAATATGTTCTTTAGTTGATGTTACATTATTCCTTGTGAATTTAGGAACCATGTTTCTCCAATTGTTGTCCATTGGATATGGGTATAATTGATGTCCTGTTAGATCAAATTTCCTACAGGTGCTTATGGGGTTCTATGGATGCAGATTCATTGGTGGTGGATTGGGACGGTACTGATATCCATAGTGAGGTTGTTGGTAGACATTTTTTGGGATATGTTGTTGAGGATGTACATTCTGATGTTGTGGAATATAGTTTTGTCCTGGTGGGGGATAAGTGCGTGGGATGTTGCTAGTGTTTTGTAATGGTGCATTTTATAAGGGTGCATTAAATTGCACATTATGCTTTTGTTTTTCAGTTGTGTTGTGAGGTACTTTAGAAGTACCTAGAGCATCTGTACTCTGAGGTGGCCCTTGCATATTGATGTTACTCCCTTGTTTATGAGGAGGAATGTATTTTGGTGGCTTTGTTTCTTGGACATTTAGTTGAGATATTTGTTGAGCCAGATATTGACTCCATTTTATCAACTATTCTTTCTTCCTCAAGTCCTCTTCCTGCCATCTCACATATTCTTCTACTTCTTGAGTAGTCATCTCCTCAAAATTTGGAACATGGGAAAAATGATTTGTGAATCCCTACTAGAATTCATCTCCTTGTTGTAATGAGATCTTATAATCATATTCCTTCCTTTGAGCTTGTTCTTCATCCATTTGAGCCATAAACTCGCTCATGTTTTTGGGGATCTTAATTCCACTGAAATATGGGACGATTAGTATTCTCCTTTTCAAAAGGAGTATGAGGATCTTTGCTAGAGTTATCACTATGAAATCTTGATCCATGGAGTGGATCAAAGGTGTTGTGCACAGTAAGGATTTTTTTCTAATGAGTTATCCTTTTCTTCATCTACTGCTTTTGATTTATTAGATGTCATTTTGTTCTTGTTCTTATTTGCATCAACTTTTGAAGGGGGAGACCCGTGTTTATCTGTCCACCTACCATTATGCTTCTTAGGACTTTCCTAATGTAAAGACCTCCTTCCATTCATGTTGGATGATATAGTATATCTCTGGTGTCTATCGTCTATCCTCTCTGATCTGATATCTACCTTATTAGTCATAAAAGTTCCTCAAAGTCACTACCCACTTCTTCTAAGTAGGAAAATGGTTGTGTTTCTTCCAAATAGAGTCCTTGATTTGTTATGATGTTTTTTGGAATGAATCTATGTTGAAAGGCTCAAGTTTAGAATTGGCTTATCCCTAGTAGAGTCACCAAACTATTGGATCTCAAAAATGTAGATTACAAATCCTAAGAGGATGCTAGGCTCTATGATCAGAGTTGTAATGTTTTTGAACCAATGAACGGAGTAACCTATGTGGCTGATAACTCCCTGCACTTCAGGCTCTACTAGACCTAGGTGGGTAGGCCCTAATTGCTAAAGCAGATTGAGAACTATATGATTGAATCGAATTTGTGGATCTATCACAGTGGCATAAGTGTAATAGATGATAGCTTGTTTATTACTTCTACTCCTAATGTAATAATTGAAATTTTAGAATGTGAAAGTGAATAAATAATGAATGGTATGTGAAATGTAAATGAAATGTGAGATGGACCAGTGCTTTGTTGGGTAAGCCGAGTCAATAATTTTTTTTATGATAGGTGACTACTATTGGCTACAATTCTGATTGTTTGGCACTTGAGTTTATTTATACCTTGTATAAATGTGCAAGAATGTGACTGATAGACTCTTCTTATTGATCCAATTGACCCTATCAGGTCACTGTGATTTATTAAAAGGATTTTAATCCTTCCTTGAAGGAACCAATTAACAAAACCACAAAATGACAACAAATGTGTATTGACAAATGAAGAATTTCCTCAATTTGAATAACAAGACAAAACCAATTTTGAGATAGTATGGCAGCCTTATCAATTACCTAACTCATCTTATTGTTCCAAATGTTACCCCCAAGTTACTATAATCAACATAAACCAATTAACTTGACTACACAATAACAACAAATATTTTTTGATGAAATTCAAATATCAACTTGGATATACAACTTCCAATAACAAAGAAGTAGCAATGTGGAAATAGCCAGATAATTGTTTAAATCAACAAACAATAGACACCAATATTGAGCCACACAAAATTAATGATCTTATATTGATTTCTCCAAAATTTCATACATGCATCATGGTCCATACATTATAATCTATTTTGTAAACATTTTGAAAGTATCTCTATTATGCCTCATATTCTCCTATTTGCTCCTCCTTTCTTATCACTACATATCCAACTTATATATCAAAATTTTGAAGAGGACACACCCCTTCATTGATGTCTTTTGAATTCAACAAGAAGTAAACTTAAAAATTAAACTCTAGTAAGCCATAAATGCACTTTTGTTATGTGATCTAAGTAATCCTATCTCAAATGCATATCAACATCTTCAAAGGAATTTCTTGTTGCTATATCCATGATCACCATTTTCTCTAAGTGCTCACATATCTTGTCCAATGTTGATTCCTCACTTTTGGTTGCTTCCAAAGCTTCATGAAATATCAATCTGCATTCCTCTATCCATTCATTTTGGTTTTTAAACTCTCCATCATTTCTAAATAATGCAGGCACCCCTTCCTTTGCAGCATTGAAAAATCCCTTTGCATCTCCCTGAAGCTCCTCATAGTAACCCTTGTGCTTTCTCATGATTTCCTTGGCAACAGTGACAGTTCCATTGTCAGAAGTATCCCTCTTTTGTATTTCTTGAATTTTTTCTTGAATTTTGTCACTGATCCTTTTGTGCTCCTAAATTGTAGCATAACTCTTTGAATGAGTTACCTAGAACTTGTTCATCCAAATCATTAAATTGGCATGCCTTTTCTTGAATACCGCAAAAAGTGTATCAAATTTGTCTTGAGCATATATATATTTGATACTTCCCTTTTGTCCTTTGTCTGGAAACTTTCTCCTTGAGTCAATAACCTTGTACCCTTGACCATGTCCTTTAGGAAATCATTTTCCTTAAGAATCTTCTCATTACTCATTTTGTACATATCCCTTTCTTTGATCAAAATTTCAATTTGTGCTTTATTCTATTTGGCAACATTGATGCCAGTATCAGCAGTTGCAACAAGGTCAACCTCTCCAACCCTTAATGTCATCCCATGGCCAAATTCCTTTTCTATGTCAATTATCACTGATTTCTTGTGTGGAGGATACAAATCCCAAATCATGAGAGAATTTTCATCAGGGTTGTACTTTGACCTAGTGTACACTTATGTGACTCCTTCTGGGCTTAACTTGTGTGTTGCACCATTATTGTGTAAAAAACTGTCAAAGACAAGACCTGAATTCAAATCCAAACCGGGGAATATCATAACACCAAATTCTTCTAACAATCTCCTTCCATTTTCTAGAGTCATTTCTTTCATTTCATTCTCCAACTTTTATTTCAAGGTCTTCAGAAGTTGTGCTTCATTGGTAGGAGTAATATCTGCAACAGATTCCCTGATTGCTTTCCCCTTTTACTTATACAAAAATGACCTAAATTCAGAAGACTTGATAAACTCATCATCAGAAACAAAAGATCTGTAGGCTAATTTCCTTGCATCTACATCAAACACTTCATCAACCTCTTGCTCTCTGTTTAGAGGTTGATATTCTTCTATTCTCAGTTTTGAAATCTTGTTCATTTGACCATGAGGTTCTTTTTCACCAACAGGTTCTTAATCACCAAAATACAACATCTATGCCTCTTCAATTTACCTTATCTTCTACTTCATCTCTCTATTTTATTCATCAATGGCTAATTTTTCCTCCCTCCCTTCCATATTTTTGATTATGTCATCATGTGCATAAGGTATATGAGCATATCTATCCAAGTTTACCTTCTTTTTAGCAAAATCAATGTAACCTTCAGGGTCAAACCCTTTTCTTAGTGTTGCTTTCTTCAAATTGAACTAAAATAATTTATTTAAAATCAAATCATATCCCTCCTTAGACATGACAGTGAAATATCCAAAACATAGAGTGCTTGGCATGAATGATTGTTTCTTAAAAGAACTCAAATTCATAACACTAGAGTAATCCAGTTGTCTAACAATTTCCAAATATGCAATTCTATCTGGTACTATTTTTGGGAGAAGGAAAGGTGTGTCTTCAAAGCCATACACCCTAATCATTGTGGCATCAGCATAACAGTACCAATCACCCCAATTGTGACCAACAATTGTTGATTCATTGGAAAAAATGTTCTTCAAAATGCATATAACTTAAACTCGCAAATCTACTATCCCATTTGGCAGTCCACAACTACACTGGCAGTGGTTGACCTTCCTTGCCAGATTGTGTGACCCTCAGTTCTTCTAGCCACATTCTGATCTCCTAACCATAGTAGAGTACCATATGCATGAGAATTGAATAATGCTTGAAGTGTAGTGTGGGAGAATCATTTTTAATTTCCATCAACCCTGAATCAATTTCTATGAAAATGTGTGAGGCATAGTCAAATGGCCTTGCATTGTGACATTGGACATCTTTCATAATTACTATTGGGCCAATTGACATAAACTCAAAAGCTTCAGTCCCTAACACTTGACATATTGAGAAATATGTGTTCTTCAAGTAGGGTTCAAACTAATCCACATGGAAATGAGGCCCATCATTGTCATCAAGTGGAACAAGGTTTCCATCCCTTCTAGGTCTGTGTAAGGATAATCTCCAACCTTTGTACGTTGTATCCATTCTCCAGTATTCCCTTTCCAAGTTCTCATATATGATTGGCTCATCATAAGTGTCATCCAGATCAATGACCTCACAGAGTGCAGTTTTAGACACATGTATAAAGGGCTCACCTTGTAAGTTGCATATAGATTTCAATTTTGGGTTATAATTTTTGACCAATAGTCTTGCCAGTTCCACATTCACAAACACATTTGGAATGACAAGTTTTCCCAAATTGTAATTTCAAGGGTTGCACACTAGTTGAAACTGATTTCTCCTATGGTAGTCGAACATGAATAGTTCATAGCCTCTAACATGGGTCCATGATGCATCCCCTATGTGTCTACATTTATCCTCAAATTTTTGTACATCATCCCCTAAGTGTGCATACCTTCTAGCCTTCAGCCCAGAACCAGGCAATTGGTCAATGAGGTCTTGGTTTAGTTTCCTCTGAACTTTATTTTAGGTTCCTCGCCAATTTCAATTCTCTGTTTTTTAACTTTTGGCTAACTACTTTCACCTTGTTTTTTTCTACCCTTTGTCTTCTTAGAGCTTGACCTTTCCATCTTTCAATATAATAGAATTGAATTAGAATTTCAACTACAAAGAGATTTTGTGAACTTACTTGTGAATCTATGTTCACACTAAAATTTTGGCTTTTGTCTGATCTTTCATCCTTCTCACTACGAATTCTAAAAATCCCTTTTGTTTATTCCTCTCTTAATCAAAAGATATGTACATAGTTCACATTCGTGTAGCCATTAATGTCTATCTCTGTGAGTGAATGCAGTAGATTTTTTGAATTTTGAAATGTGAGAATGACAAGATCGTATTGGTAAGACTCCTATGGTTCTTGGCCAATCTGTGTATCCATCTTGGCACCACCCTTGTTTTATATTTTCTCATTTGATCGCTGAGACATAACCGAATGTCTTTTTTTTTTAGGATTGGCCTTTGACTTATCCTCCTTGGTCGGGAAGACCGAGTGATCCTTCTACCAATGCTACATGAATGACCCCTTTCTTGTTTTCCAACATGTACTACTTCAGGGAGATCATTGTGAAGTTACCCTGATTTAAAATTATTCTGGATCATTAGAATCCCTTTTCTATCATCGGCTAGTGTTACTCCGAAGAATATTGATCCCTTTGTATTATCATCGGCATGACAAAAACCATCACTAAGAGAATGAAACGTTGGTTCAATGTCATTTGGTCTCTTTGATATGTCTATCTACCACTTCTTCCATTTGGATGGGTCAGCAAGACTCTCCCCAAAATATCCTTCATCTATGTAACCAATATGGTTGGCGAGATTTGTGTGATTCATTCTGATTGCACAAGTTTTCCCAGTATTTGTTCTTTTATCCCGTCGGTGAAAGAAATTTTTTGTCTCGCCGGTGCTATTTCCATCGGTGTGAGTTAAGAGATTGGCCTAACCTAGCAGCTTTGCTCTGACTGCTTTGTTCTTGTTGATAACTCTCATTAGTACGATGACAAAGATTATCTTACCGATTATACATTCTCCATGACCTTTCATCGGTGTAACTCGGTTCACTTCTTGCCGATATGTAGAAGATGCTCATGCTGAGAAGCTATGATATGTTTGATCGGAAAAACTTGCCCTAATCTTGTTGATATAGACCAGTAGTTTGAAACTCTTGCTCAATGATGTCCAGATGAATGCTCATGTATCAAAGGCTAAATTGGTGAGATTATTGGTGAACATGGATGGATCTTGTCACACAAATATTAACAATTCAAGTACTACTTATGAAATTATGATGTGGGAACTTCCTGGGGAACATGAGTAAAGGCTAGAAAAATGCAAGATTTTTACAGTTCCAACAAAATGGTTGAGTAAAAAGCAAGATTCAATCTCCTTGTCTACTATTGAAGCTGAGTATATTGCTGCTACATCTTGGTGTATACAAGTTCTATGGATGAAACAAACATTGAAAGATATCACAGTGGTGTATGATGATCCTATTTCTATTTTTTGTGATAATACAACTGCAATTAAAATTTCAAAGTATTATGTGATGCACTCGAGAATGAAGCATATATCTATCAGGTATCATTTCTTGAAAGAGAAGGTCATGGAGAATGAGGTAAAGCCCAAGTATGTTTTGATGAAGGATCATATTACTAATATATTTACGAAGGCTCTTCCTAAAGATACTTTTGAGTATCTTTGGGAGAAGTTAGGGGTCATTGCCCATCCTTTCTTAAACTAGATGAATATGGAGATGCATCAATTTGGTGGATCTATGGACCTATCTTTCTTTTGGACTGATCTTTTGGTGGCTACCTCTAAAGGGGAGTAGGTAGTGTCAAGGCTGTAATCAGTGAGATTCTCTTTTTTCTAGTGAGGCCTATAAAAGTGAATTTTTAGAGTGGTTTTTTATCCCTGAACAGGGTTTTCCGCTCATAAATATTGTGTTGTGGTTTCTCTTGATTTGTGATTTTTTTGTGCATATCATACTTGTTCAAGCTATCACTTTTATTTCATGATGCTTCTCTCAACACTTGAATACTTATGATACTTGAAATTCATATACATAAGGTTGTGAAAAATTAATCAAGTTAGATCTAATTTGTAAACCACTGACCCCCCCCCCTCTCAGTGGTTTTGTACTCCAACAAATAGTAAGGTGAAATTTCCTAAATTTTGAATTTTAATGGATTAGAGGTCATATATATGATTGTGCAAGTGATCTAGGTAATTCTATACTTGTAGATTTGAGTTAGAGTGGATTATCATTAACTCAATCTCAATGCTTGATTAAGGCACAATGAAGTATTGAACTTTTAAAAAAATCATAATAAACTCATGGTGCTTCTTAGCATCACCCAAGTTTTCTTTACATTAGAATCATCTAGGAAAACTCTTTCTACAAGTAGTGAAGGTTTGATGTGAGACATGATGGAACACCATTAGATAGGATCATTATAGTGAGTCCATCCTAGACCTTCATTTGTTAAGATTCCAATTTTTTGAACAAGACAACTAAGAGGGGGGGTGAATTAGTTGTCACTGACTTTTAAACCTTAATTCATCCACTGGAACTAATCCTTAACACTAATTAAATGATTAAACATTAAATACTAGTGCAGAAATTTAAAACCATCACATAAACACAATAACACCAGATTTACGTGGAAAAATAAAACCCTAATGTAATTTTCAAGGGTGGATAAGGTTAGTGAAAAAATAGCATAGTAAAGGTCACAAACCTTAATAGAAAAAGATGTAATAATGTGAAAATCAATCAAGAAAAGGAGAAAATAACGAAGTTTTAGATCTAAAAATAAGATGTAGATATTAGAAAAGTGTATATATATAAAATTCTAACATGGATAAGAAACCTTAGAAGCAAACTAGGTCATGTAAGATTGGATGGTGAATATGAAAGAAAATAGACTTTCCTTAGGGTTAAAGTCTATATTAACTAAATAAATTATATCAAATAAGCAAAAACAATGTAGATTAATTAAATATAGCTAGGAATAATAATCTAATAATTTATAATAGCTAAATGAGGAGAGTAAGTGAAATTATACCAATATATGCTCAGAAATCAATACTTCTAGTCAATGAAATGTCTTGGGATCAACATTATATTTCTATACTTTGTTAAAGGACAAATTCACAAATCTAGGGCAAGCTCATAGTCATGGACTTGTCCTCTAAGTTGGATGTGTCCCTATGTATAATGGGATTATACTCTTTTACTTGCTTGATAAATCTCTATATGTTGTGCTTCTTCTACTAATCTTATCCTAGTGGTATTTAAAAATATCTTGGAAGAGCTATCATTTTGTCACTAGGAGACAAGTTCTCCTTGGTCAACCCCTATAAAAAGTCCAAAAGGTTTGAAGACAAAAAGCAAGGGACCTAGACTAGTATATGCAAATTTGTTACTCCTTCCAAAATATCAAATTGAAGAATGTCACTATTTATTGTTCTTTCAATACTCTATAATGAGAAAAAAAACATTTGAATTTTCATATGTCTTTAATGAATGCAATTGAATGTCCTTAAATGCTAAAATATAAAATCAAATTGTACCAAATGATCATATCTAAATGGATAATGATTACATAAAAATAAACATATGAATAAATGTGATAAATACTTAAGTAAAGATATGATAGAGATTAAATATAAGAATATATACATATAAATGAGTAAAAAATAAAAGTATTAATTTAACTTTGAAAAAAAATTTACTATTTATTGATATATAGACAGACATTTCCTCCAAATAAACACTAAAGTAAATTTTTAAAAATCATATATGTGTTCTAGTAGATTACTTTAGGAGAGGATACGTCAACATAATTCCAGTTCTAGTTAAGATGCATATGTTTTTTTCTGATCAAACAATTTGAACAGTAGAAAGTAGGTCATTTATCAATGATAAAGGATAAACAACACGTGGGCTAATTTCAGACAAGTCAAAACTGTTTTGATCCATTCTATTATCCTTCATTAAAAATTACCTACTCTCCAAAGAAAAACTTCTGATTGATAGATTTAATCATCTTATCCATCGTCCTTGGATTCAGATTCTTCCTTCAAAGCCAGTTGAGAACCAGAGTCCATCATGGCATTGAAAGAACTTTTAACTAAAGATTGTAAACCCATAATTGCCTTCCATTTTTAGTTAGCAGAATATGATGTCATGCGCTGGAGCATTTTCCAGACTTGGATACCAATGACAAAGTCGAAAGCTTTTTTAAGACTAGAAAAATGGAAGTGGGTTGCCAGATCCGCAGCTGAACATTTATTTTACTGGTAAAAATGTCAGTTATTGACTGAGTAGGAGGATTAATGATATTTATTTTCAATAAGTTATTAATTTATGTGATTGATAAGCCCTTTACTGACTGATCTACTATTATCTATTATAATTGAATGAGTTGTGTGTTGTACGTTCCCTCGACGACCATTATTGTTCTTTACTGTAAACAGCAAATTACGTGAACTTTTAGCATGCAAGAAAAGAATCTTACTATAATTTCTTCAATTTGATAGTTTCAGGATTCAATCTCATTGATATAATAACAATCATATTTTGGATTCTTGAAGGTTTGGTTAAACAGTATATTCTAAATGTTTCGGTCGTTCATTTTAAATCATATTAGTAGGTGGGTTCTATTGGAAAAATCAGTGTGATTTCAGATGAACCATCTAAACAAATCAACACTTAGAATATATTATTTATTCATCTAAACAAATCAACACTTAGAATATATTATTTAAGCTTGATCAGAATATGTTATTAAGCTTGATGGGTGGTTCATTTTAAATCATATTAGTAGGTAGTTTCTATTGAAAAAATCAGTATGATTTCAGATGAACCATCTAAACAAATCAACGTTTAAAATATATTATTTAAGCTTGATTAATCGGATAACCTAATCAACATCAGAAAGTACCTAATGAGAAATCTAGATACTTAGTTTTACTAAATCCTAATGATGGATCAGAAGTATGATCGGAAAAAAAATTTAAATTAGAAACTGATAACAGTTGTTTTCAGCCTTCTTTTACATGAAATACTGTTATATTCATTCCACAACACTATGTGAAGCTTCGTTATACTACAAATTTCTGAATTCAAAAAAGATTTGGGATTTGTAAATGGGCAAACTAACAAAAACCAGTTTGAACAGATGCTCATTTTTATTTTACCAAAGAAAGATTACACATTTCAAAGGAGGACTATGATCTTGCTCGTTATAGCTTAGCACGAGAATCATAGCTTTGAACAACAGCAGAAGCAGTTATTGAAGATTAACTGAAATACATAAAAATCTGAAGTTGAGATAAAAGTCTGCCAAAGACTTGAAGATATCCTTCGCCTGAAACAAAACCACCCTAGTCAGTAGACGATCGATTGAATATATAAAGAACTAAGAGAGAACACCATTATATACCTGTCATGAGGTCTTACTAATAAGGTGGTGGTGGTGGAGGATACTTGTAGACTGGTGACGGCGATTTGTAAGGAGGTGGGGGAGATGGAGATGGTGGTGGAGGCGGCGGAGACTTGTAATGATAAGGTGGTGGTGGGGATGGAGATGGTGGAGGTGGCGGCGGTGACTTGTAATGATAAGGTGGTGGTGGGGATGGAGATGGAGGCGGAGGCGGCGGTGACTTGTAATGATAAGGTGGCGGTGGGGATGGAGATGGTGGAGGTGGTGACGGCGGTGGTGGAGGAGGGGATTTGTAATAGTAAGGTGGTGGCGGCAGCTTCTTTCCATAGGAAGCTCCCGAGTATTGGAAAAGACTAATGAGCATAGCAAAGAAGAGTAGCATGGCTGGCCATGGCAGCCTCGCAGTTGCCATTGAATTATCTGCTAAACTTAAAGACGTGAAGAAGGGTAGAGGCAGGCCTTCCATTATATAGATTGAATGCCCACAACTCTCGTGATCTTATCATGGCATTCACGTTCTCCAACTCATGTTCTCTGGGTTTAGAAATCCCGTGAACTTACCCGGCTGGCACTTGTCAGATGTCAGCCATAGTGTTTGGTTTGAATGCGGAAGAGACAAGAATAATCTCTGTACTCCACTTTCGCTGCAAGTTGATGATTATCATATTCTGGCTGTTTCTGTAAGGAATCATGTTTGGCGAGGACTGCTGATATTCTCTCTAGGTAGGAACGTGGGGACGAGCGAACCTGCTTCGAGAATAATGGCAATGGGAATATGACGAGTGACATGAGTGTTTCATTAAATGTACTGTTCTTCTAGATAAAATTGGAGCTTAATACTTTATTATCATTTTGTCTCTGAGATGGTTGAGAGTGATAAGGTTAAGATTTAGAAGGTGGACACTTTTGAGAATGTTTTAAATCTGTTTATCAAATGAAGTTTAGTATAGATAAGTTTTATTGGCGCATGAAGGTTATGGGTCTTATCTTATCTTATATTTCATTCATTTTGTGTTTATGTTACTGCAATGTATAATATCAAATGAGAGAATAATAGGATTAGGTATGATATTGCATTACAATCCTATGTGTGTGTCTTCAATTTTCTTAGAATGGGTACTTGAGCATCTATCGGAGAGATGAGAGATACTTATGTATTATTAGTCTCAAAGATTTGGAATATTGTTGTAGTGAATTTAACAAGGTTGCAATTAACAAGAATTGCAATCATCATTATTGGTGTATTATTTTATTGTTGTATGTAGTTAATTAGTCTTTTACATTATATGCACCTAACATAAGATAAGCTTTCTTAAGTAGTTATCTACTTGGGTAGGTTGCATTTGCATCATACGGCTTGTACTTGTTTGATGGAGATATAATCACAAATGTGAATGCATCTACTCTTATCCCACATTTTGCATTTAAATCTCTTGGTGGAGTATCTCTTATACACCCACTTATAGCTCACTTTTGAACATCGTAGTAAATGCATTTGCATCTTTATTAGAATAGCAACCATCTTACATTTTACAATCTTTAGTTGTGATTTAGATATTGTGACTTGTTCATGTCATTGTATTCCACCATCAAAAAATCTCACATGCTATCAAAGCAATTGGTGACTCGAGACTTGTTAATATCTACTATAGATATCATATATTTTTTAGAACTAAATATGCTCTCATAATGTATAATTATTTGGAGCATTAAAACAACTTGAAAGAAATATCAAGATCATGGGCTAATGATTTGCTAATATTATTTTGTAGGTACGTCTAGCTTAACTTTAAAGGTTTTGGAGTTAATAATTTTTCTCTTTATTTGGCTTCACTTGGGCTACAATGGTGAGATCTACAAGGTTCGAAGGAGATTAAGCATTATTAATCACTTATATTTTGGCTAATGTTGGATCAAATTTGACCTTTTCATCACATTTAGAAGACCCAAAAATCTTAAGAATACTTACCAAATCATCAAAATCAAATAAATGTATTCAAAGGCTTTAGACAATTTCCTACTATCATATATTTTATATAAATATTCTCTAAATAGTGTTGGTATACGGAGCCTAATCAGACTCAGAGGTTAAATTTTTCCCATTTTTATCGGTGCGGTTTCCCCCCAAATTATTTAATGAGGTCAAGGGGCAGCAACCCTTGCAGGGTCCAGGGGCAACGCCCCTAGTGCGCCCCCTGTCGCGATACAAGGCAGGGTCAAGGGGTAGTGCCCCTGAAACCTCTCACGATTTTTTATTATTTTATAAAGGTGTCGAGTGTTATTTTTCTATTAGCTGACATAAAAAAAAAAAAAACCTATTTTGTAACTAACATAAATCTTGATAAAAGGCTAAGAATTAGGGTTTCTGTTGATATTGTATTGTAGCATTTGCAGCAGTATTGAGTTGCAAGGATTACTAGTTGTAATCGGTTTGATTTACAGGATAATAATATTTGACTCTCTGTTGGTGGATGTAGCCCAAGTTTAGGTGAACCACGCTAAATATTGTCTCTTATTGTTATTATTTATGTGTTTTTCATTCCTTTGTTTAATCTTTTTACATTTAATTGATATTTTCTGCATACAATTCCTAACAAGTGGTATCAGAGTAGGTTGTGTTCGATTATCGTCTACAGCAAGGTCTCACGGTTGAGCAAGAGTCTCACGGTTAAGTGGGAGAAATGGTGGACAAGGGTAAATTGAAGGTAGACAAACTCAATGGGAAGAACTATCAATTATGGAAGATGCGAATGGAGGATTATCTCTATCAGAAGGATTTATGGAGGCCATTGGAAGGAACAACCAAGAAACCAACAACAATGAGTGATGAGGAATGGAATCTTATGGGCAAAAAGGCACTGGGAGTCATTCATTTATGCTTGGCACAAACGGTGGCATTCAATATTACAGTTTAGCAAAGACAATGCAAGAGTTGATGGAAACCCTCAAAAAGTTATATGAAAAGTCTTCTGCTTTGAATAAGGTATTTCTCATGAAGCGTTTATTTAATATGAAAATGGTAGAAGGCGGGTCAGTTGTTGATCATTTAAATGAGTTTAATACAGTTACCAATCAATTAACTTATGTAAATGTAAACTTTGATGAAGAAGTTAGGGCTCTTTTGATTTTGTGTTCTTTGCCTAAAAGTTGGAATAGCTTGGTCATGCACGTTAGTAATTTTGTTTCTAGTTCGAATACATTGAAATTTGATGATGTTGTTGGTGTTATTTTGAGTGAGGAAATTCGTAGGAAAAGTTCAAGTGGAACATCCACATCAAGTAGTGTTTTGAATGCAGAAAGCAAGGGAAAAAAAGAGGAGAGAGGAAACAATTCTAGAAGTCGTGGGAGGTCACGAGGAAAATCAAAGGACAAAAGGTCCCAATCTAGAGACAAGAAGGATTGTTGGTACTGTGGTAATTCGAGTCATTTAAAGAAAGATTGTTGGTCTCAAAAAATTAAAGGAGACAAAAAGGAAGGCAATAAAGAGGCAAATGTGGTAAGTAATAAATCTAATGAGGATGCTTTGATTCTTTCCCTTGATAATGTTGATGATTCTGGGTGTTAGATTCAAGAGCTTAATTTCATGTTATGCCCCATAGAAGTTATTTTCTTGATTATGTCCAAAGGGATTTTGGGCTTGTTTATTTGGGAGATAACAAACCCTGTCAGATTGTTGGAAAGGGAAGAATCAAGATTAAGTTGCAAAATGGGAATCATTGGCTACTACATGAGGTAAGGCACATTCCAAAGTTGAAAAGAAATTTAATTTCAGCAGGGCAACTAGATGATGAGGGTTGTGTTGTTACATTTAGTGATAAAAATTGAAAGGTTACAAAAGGTGCCTTAGTGGTAGCAAAAGGTGTGAAAGTAGGCACCTTATATTTTTGTGCAATTCGTATTGTTTCTTCTACTTTAGCTATTGCAAATAAAAATCAATGTTTAGGAACATTTGTTGCAGTTCAATAGGCAGAAAAATAGACAGTTGCTATGGATTTTGAATCAGCACTGTGGCATAATAGACTTGGGCATATGAGTGCAAAAGGTATGAAAGTACTTCATTCAAAGAATGTTTTACCAGGTCTAAAATGTGTTAATATGGATTTATGTGATGGTTGTGTGTATGGAAAACAAAAGAGAGTTAGTTTTCTCAAGGATGGGAAGCAAAAGAAAGATGAGAAATTGGAGTTTATGCATACAGATGTATGGGGACCAGCTCGAGTATCTTCTCTCGATGGCTCTCAATACTATGTCACTTTTATTGATGATGCAACAAGAAAGGTATGGATTTATTTCCTTAGGCAGGAATCTAATGTATTTGAAACTTTTAAGAAATGGAGAAGCTTGGTTGAGAATGAGACAGGTAAAAGTTAAAATGTCTTAGATCTGATAATGGTGGTGAGTATTACAGCAAAGAGTTTGAAGACTATTGTTCTTCTAATGGTATTCGTAGGCAAAAAATAGTTCCAAGGACTCCATAGGAAAATGGAGTGGTTGAATGCATGAACAGAACAATAATGGAGCATGCACAGACTATGATATTGCATGTTGGGTTACCTTTAAACATGTGGGCATAGGCTGTAAACATTGTTGTTTATTTAATTAATAGAGGTCCCTCTAATCCTTTGGGTTGTGGTATTCCAGAGGAAGCATGGACAGTTAAGAAGGTGAGTTATTCTTTTATCAAGACCTTTGGTTGTGAAGCATTTGCACATGTAGATCCTGAAAATAGAACCAAGCTTGATGCAAAATCAAAGAAATGTATATTTGTTGGATATGTCATTGATGAATTTGGTTATAGGCTTTGGGATTTTGAAAATCAAAAAATTGTGAGAAGCAAGGATGTCATATTCAATGACAAAGTGTTGTACAAAGATTAATTGTAGCAGCATGAGAAGAAAAAAAATGATTATGTAGTGTTGGATGATACACCAAATAGCGATGTTTCAGTGGTTCCTCATGCTCTGTAACAACAACAACAACAACAACAAATACCACAAACTCCAGTGAATGTTAGACGATCTTCAAGGATAAGTAGACCTCCAGAAATATTTTCTCCATCTTTGTATTTTATTTTGTTAACAAATGTTGGTGAACCTGAAGGGTATGATGAAGCTATGTAGGTGGATACAAAGGTTTAGTGGGAGCATGCAATGGAAGAAGAAATGGACTCCTTGCTGAAAAACCAGACTTGGGAATTATGCAAGTTGTCTACAAGTAAAAAGGCTTTACCAAACAAATGGGTTTATAGGTTGAAAGAGGATGATGGAGGTAAGAACATATTTAAAGCCATATTAGTTGTAAAAGGATTTGCACATAAAAAGGGAATTGATTTTGCTGATATTTTTTCTCTAGTTGTTAAGATGAATTCTATTCATACTATTTTAAGTATTGTGGCTATTAAATATTTGTATTTGGAACAGTTAGATGTGAAAACCACCTTTCTTCATGGTGATTTAAAGGAGGAGATATATATGGAACAACCCCAAGGATTTGAGTTCAAAGGCAAGGAGAAATTGGTGTGCAGATTGAAGAAGAATTTATATGGCTTGAAATAAGCACCTCGGCAATGGTACTTGAAATTTGGTAGTTTTATGGCTGAGCAAGGCTACAGTAAGTGTAATCCTGACCATTGTGTTTATTTTAAGAGGTTGGATAATGGCAGCTACATTATTTTATATTTATATGTTGATGACATGCTTGTAGCGGGGTCTAACATGGATTACATAAGTGAGTTAAAACAACAGCTAGCAAAATCATTTGCTATGAAGGATTTGGGGGCAGTAAAACAAATCCTTGGTATGAGAATTTGCAGAGATAGGAAGAACAGAAAATTGACTCTATCTTAGGCTGGTTATGTTGAAAAGGTGTTGCAGAGATTCCATATGCATAATACAAAAGTTGTCAGCACACTTTTGCCTAGTCATTTGAAATTGACTAAGGAGATGTGTCCAAAGACACAAGAGGAAGATAAAATGTCCAAGGTACCATATGCTTCAACTGTAGGAAGTTTAATGTATGTCATGGTATGCACAAGACTAGATATTGCACATGTTGTTGGAGTCGTAAGAAGGTATATGAGTAATCCCGAATTGGAGAATTGGAATGTAGTAAAATGGGTTCTCAAGTATTTGAGAGGTACATCCAATAAATGTTTATGTTTTGGGGGCTCTAATACTGATTTAGCAGGTTATGTAGACTCAGATTTGGCAAGGGATATTGATACCAAGCAGAGTACTATAAGTTATGTCTTTACTGTAGGTGGGACAACAATAAGTTGGATCTCACAGTTGCAAAAGGTGGTTGCTTTATCCACCACGGAGGGAGAGTATGTAGCTGCAATAGAGGCAAGCAAGGAGATGATATGGCTGCAATCTTTCATGAAAGAATTGGGCAAACAACAGGCCAACAATTATTTGTTTATAGATAGCTAGAGTGTCATACATCTTGCAAAGAATTTTGCCTTGCATTCAAAGTCCAAACACATACAGTTGAGGTATCACTTCATTCGGTCGGTGTTGGATGACGGATAGTTAAGGCTAGAAAAGATACATACAGATGACAATCCAACGGATATGTTTACAAAGGCAATGCCAAGGGAGAAGTTGAGCTCCTCTTCAGCTTCAGTTGGTCTTCAAGATTGAAAACAATAAAATCAGAACAGCAAGGTCCAAGGTGCTTATTTCCAATGGGAGCTACAAGGTAGTGGTGTTATGATCAATCTCCAAGTGGGAGATGATATGGGGTGGAGTTTGATCAGTCTCCAAGTGGGAGATTGTTGGTATATGGGGCCTAATCAGCCTCGAAAGTTAAATTTTCCCCATTTTTATTGGCGCAATTTCCCCCCAAATTATTTAATGAGGTCAAGGAGCAATGCCCCTTGCGGGGTCCAGGGGCAGCACCCCTGGCACGCCCCCTGTCACGATACAAGGCAGGGTCAAGGGGTAGCACCCCCGAAACCTCTCACGATTTTTTGTTATTTTATAAAGGTGTCAGGTGTTATTTTTCTATTCGTCGACATAAAAAACCCTATTTTGTAATCGACATAAGTCTTGATAAAAGGCTAAGAATTAGGTTTTTCGTTGATATTGTATTGTAGCATTTGCAGCGGTATTGAGTTGCAAGGATTATTGGTTGTAATCAGTTTGATTTACTGGATAATAATATTGGACTCTTTGTTGGTGGATGTAGCCCGAGTTTGGGTGAACCATGTTAAATATTATCTCTCATTGTTATTATTTATGTATTTTTCATTCCTCTGTTTAATCTTTATTTGCATTTAATTGATATTTTATGCATACAATTCCTAACAAATAGGTGCATAATTTGTAGGATCTAGAATTATCACTAGTGCACAATGGCACAAGTAGACTAGGTAATGTAGGAATCTATGGGTGGAGAGGGATCAACCATATCTTTTCAAATATTATTTTTTTATGGGGGAATACCTCATATAGTCTCCTTACAATCCTATGTATAGGTTGTATGTCATAGATCCATAAGTATTGCTTGTTAGTGTGAGCGAAGTAAATTTCTTAACTAGTTTATTTCCTAGCTAGTTCTCTACTTAGGTCCTTTTTGCACCAAGTTAAGTTTATTTAAATATTTTTTTCTTTTTCTTACATTGGTTTTGGTTTTAGTCTATTTGGTGGTATGCCTTATATATACTCATCTAGCTTTGCATTTTATTGGATAGAATAATTTGTTATATTATTTTTAACTTTTTATTAATCTTTTTGTTCCACTTGTTTTCATTCATAGGTGGATTCATAGTGAAATCTTACATGATATCAAAACATAGTATGTTATATTTTAAGAAATATGGGAGTGTATATCTTCTTTTTTAAGCTCATGGGTATGTTCTTATGTTGCGTCCTTGAATGATTTAAAGAATTATAATAGCACTGTGAAAGAAATAGTAGATTCTAGAAGGTTTTTATTTTAACTTGGTAGTTGCATGTGTATCCTCCAACCAAATTTACTACCTTCTCACAATTGCATTTTTTATTTTATAGTCAAACTCCAAAGGCTAATATCTTAACGGTGCAACCTCATTTTTTAGCACAATTTTTTAATTTGACATGGAATTTTGTTCCCTTTATAATGGTATAATTATTTTTTATCACATAATCCCCTTTTTCTATAAAATAAATTTTCTCATTAAATCTAGCAAACAATCACAATTTTTTTAACTTCAAAGGCCTATGACAATTTTCATATACAATCTCATATTTAAGTGATTTTTTTCTAGAGTAATTTTTTTTTAAGAAATATACGGTAATATTTAGGGGTTCTTATTTTAATCTTAGACTATAATTTTAGTATTTAATTTTCTGTATATATTGTAAAACTCTAGAAACAACTCTAGTATTATACACATACTAGTTTATAAAGTGTTAAATCATTTTGTTGGCTATTTATTTTATTAAATGAATTCAAGGGGGGTCTTTTTGTGTGTTTTTAGGATTTTTCATATCTTCTCTTTCTACTTGTGTTCTACTTTTCTTTCACAAATATGTCATTTTAATTTTTCATTATTAAGTCCATACAACTATGCAACATGACATCAAAATGCATAGAACACCTTAATGCCACAAGAATTTAAATTATATGTTGAAAAAAATGATAAACCCACAAATGATAAGGATAAGACATAATGGATGCTTGAACATACTAAAGCACTTGGATTTTTTCATAGCTATATTTTTCTTGATCTTATATTTCAAATTGAAGCATTTGAAAGGAAGCAAGGTATGCAGAAATGCTTCCTAGACTAATCTTCTAAGGAGAGTATTATGTAAATTTTAATCTTTTAACAACTATAGAAAGTAGAAACATGTTTAAACAAAAAATAAATAATATATACCATAATATGGGTGTACATGGGGAAAAAAGTTCTAGGAAAAAACCCCACACTCAAAAATAGTTCAATGTATTATTTAATAAACCATAATTATAATACACTTGTAGAGCAATCTTTCGCAGAAGTATCACCAATCAAAGGTCTAGAAGAATTATTACATCTAAACAATACGCACAATCTCCATCTCGATAATCTAAAATGTTTCTAAGCCTTTCAAATCAGACTTTTAGTCATCCCCTAACCTAGTTGCTCATTATGCCAACCATCGAAGGTCAAAAGTTTTATTGATTTTTTTCTATAACATTTATAATTCTTTCAAAGTTATACTTTTGTCATCCCTTAGCTAATTACCTCCTTCCCTCCATCCTTGAAAACCCAAAACTCCATTGATTCATTTATGAAGTCCTTTTGGGGTCGGCCATTGCTTATTTCATATCATGTTAACTCCTACTTGAAACTCTAATTTTTACAACTCAACACCTTTCCTATGTCAGGGTTCCCTTGTTAGACTTCCATCATCAACCTTCCCAATTCACGCCTACTTCCTTATCATCCCCAACTCTTTGATCCTAGCATCCTCTTTCCTTGTCCCTTTTGGGATTTTGGGCCTAATCATCCCTCCTTCCCAATTAGACTTCCCTCCCTAGCATGCCAAGTCCAAAACTACCCAAATGAAAAAAGTATTGCCTACCCACAAGATAACCTAGGAATGTCAATGATGCATTTTCAACACCTGCCAAGCACTAGATCATATCCAACAATATCTGAGAATCATTACTTTTACAAATTGGTATGATTCAAAAGAGGAAAGTGGCAACTACCCATGCCTCAGTTATTGTTGCAGAGCAGTTTTCTTACACGCCATACCTAGGTCACAATTTTAGCATATTTCTTAGGAAATTTTCGTGTCCATACACTCAATCCCATGAACCATCAATTCTTGGAGATATGACAGGGGTATAGGGGATTTTCTTTCCACATTTCCAACTGATCAAATTGTATTTTGAAGGGACATTCTTCTACAAAATATTGATGAGGATGACAGCTATTGTTTCATCTACAACATGGATTTCATGGTAGCTTTAGCTCTCCCTTGTGGGTATTATGAACCAAAAAATCTCGATTCCATAAGGAATTTCTCATATTTTCACCATAAGAGAGACAAAAAAAAATCAATTGTGACATATTTTCTATTCTCTAAATCATAACAACAAGCTTTCATTAAGATTTACTAATCTTATGATGATGTATTTGCATAGACATATGAGGATATTAAGGGTTTAAATCCTAGTTTAGCCCAATACACCATTGAGTTAGACTCCAATGTAAAGCCCATTAGGCAAAAATAAAGACCAATAAACCTCAATATTGAACCCCTAATGAGGAAATAATTAACTAAGCTCATAGAATCCAATATAATATTTCCCACCAAATACTCCTCTTGGGTGGTGAACCTAGTTCCAATAAGAAAGAAGAATGGGGAGATTAGGCTATTCTTAGACTTTAGGAACCTCACTAAGGCCTCCCCTAAGGATCACTATCCTCTCCCCTCCATGAAACAAATTTTGTAGAGGGTATGTGGTTCACAAAGGTTCTCCTTCCTAGATGGGTATTCAAGCTATAACCAAATTTGAGTCCAAAAATTAAACCAATGTAAAATTGCATTTACCATTAAATGGGGTCCTTTTGGATATAAAAAGATGCATTTTGGACTCACTAATGTTGGTGCAACCTTTCAGAGGGAGATGGACGTGGCATTCAATGGTTTTCTAGATGACATAGTGTTGGTCTATCTTAACGATATCATTGTTTTCTTTAAGCATGTAGATGAAAATTCGAATCATCTTGAGCAAATCTTCAACAGATGTAGAGAATATCTTAACGACATAGTGTTGGTCTATCTTAATGACATAGTGTTGGTCTATCTTAACGATATCATTGTTTTCTTTAAGCATGCAGATGAAAATTCGAATCATCTTGAGCAAATCTTCAACAGATGTAGAGAATATCGCATGTCCCTAAATCTAAAGAAGTGTGTACTTGCTAATGACCAAGGTAAAACTTCTAGGGTACACAGTCTCCAAGGAGGGTCTTGTCATTGACCCAAAAATAGTAGAGGTCATCTTGTCTCTTCCCCTTCCCATCCATAAGAAATCTTAGCAGAGCTTCTTGAGAAGGACCAATTTTGTGAGGAGGTTAATCCTCGATCTTGTTGCATATTGAAACCTCTAACTTCCATGTCGAAGAAAAACGTTGTATTCAGTTGGAAAAATGAGGAAAAGGGAAGTTTTGAAGCCATCAAACAATCAACTGCTTAGGATCCAACACTCACCAATCTAAACTATAGCAAGGACTTTATCCTTTACACCTTTGGAGGAGAATCAAGCATACCAATTATCTTGGTACTTTTGAATGATGATAAATTGGAGCAGCCAATAGCATTTTTTAGTGAAGGGCTTAAAGACTATGAGTTGAAGTATGGCTATGTAGAAAAGGTCTTTGTTGTTGTAAGAGCACTGACAAAAATTAGACACATACTCTCCAACAACAAGATTCAATTGATAGTCTACATGCAAGTGTGAAAAAGTTCCTCTTGAGTCATCAATTTGCAATTTTTGGCAATTTTCTTCTTCTAGACCAAAATTGCATTTTCATAGCTTGGTTATCAATTTTTCATTTTTTTTTATTGTTAACTCTAACCAAAACCAAAATCATGTGTTTGTGACTCATGCCATTTATGCACATTTTCAATACTTTGTTCAAAATTGTACTCACGCCTTAGACATCATTTATGCAAGTTTTCAACTTTCCTTCATATGAGACCAAAATTTTGTTTTCCAAACTCACATGTCATTTTTACATAATTTTTTAATTTTATAGAAGTCTAGACCAAAATCACAATTTTCAACCTCAATTGCATTTTTCATCTTGTTATAACTTTTATACAATTTCTCCATTTTCCATCTCATTTGAAACATTGGAAAGCTCTTATCACGAACTATAAGATGAAATTGGCTAGGTTTCAAAATGCATGTACATAAATATCTTAAAATTAAAAATTATATAGAAAAAATAGAACAGCATTTATATATACAAATAATTTAAAGAAGAAAATTTCACTAAAATAAAAAATTAATATAAGAAAAAAACCTATTTGAATTTATTAGAGGATTTTCCTAAATTAAATAATTTTAATTTCACATTCTAAATATTTGCTTTCTTAACATACAAAATAAATTGCTTGATTACTCAATAAATTTATAATCGAAATAAAATTACAAACATCTTAAAAATGTACTTTCAAAGATTCTATAGATCTCCTTCATAATCTTATTAGGCCTCTCAAATCCTTATTTATAAGAACTACAAAAGCTATGATATGTGAATTTACTTTAATAATTCACTATTTTGATCATGCTATTTCAAATCAATATTTAATTTATATCCAACTTCTAAATAAAACTTCTTTTATACTATTTTTTTTTTAAATTTATTAATAAAAGATTATAAGTGTAAATGTATATATAAAATAAATAAAAAATTTAATCTTATCAATTAAATTGACATATATTCTTGTTATAGACATCAAAATTCTTATATTTCTCTTGGATATATCATTAATATTTAATTTGTTGAATTTTCAATAAAAAATATTTTATAATATTTTTTACTTAAATTTATATATATAATAAATAGGATTTCAAATCTTCTTAATTGAATTGACATCCATTTCTTACTAAAATCTAAAAAAAAAAAAATTTACCTCCAAATCATCAAATTATCATTATTTTATAATCACTAAACTTTCATATAATTTAATATTTTTATTGAATGATTAATAATATTTAACAATGTATATAATTACTTAACATTTCTACATTCATTATAACTAATTATAAAACTTCTATAAAAATTAATTTACAAATTTTTCAAAACTTACATTTTAATTATTTTCAAACAGTTATTAAATACTGAAACATATTTCACATGCTGTGCCTTATCATCCACTTACCATAAATGACACATGTCAATTCCCTAAATTATAGCACTGTCAGAGAAAAAACCTAAATGATGGGGGTTCTGCGGGTCAAGTTATGCTTGTCTCGATCCTTCACCTGCACAACTACCCTAGTTATCTGCTACTACTCACCCTTTCCAACAAGAATAAATAAAATATGTAGTTATCTGCTACTACTCACCCTTTCCAACAAGAATAAAATATGTTAAGATAAACGCACAACTTCAAGCCCATGTCATATTCTCCATTTATGTATATCTAGTCAGCAGGAATTGCAGATATATGTACTGATGCACAATCCTAACCTCTGAACCCAAGATTCAATAATATGGTGTGTATGTGTTGGCGAGAAAGAGTGTGTGCGTGTGCACGCGCTTCATATGCATGATGCATAATAATAAACATTCAGCAGGCTTGATGCTAAGGCTAACTATGGAAGAGCTAAAGCATTTTCCCTGTCGTGCATTTCAAGGGCTAAATCTCTCTACCTTTTCTTGAGTAAAGGCATTAATTTGTTCCGCATCTTCTGGACTGACTCTTGAATTTTGGTTATATTTATACATTTTAGATTTCAGATCCATTATGTTCTGTTATAATTCATACAAGATCATTGTGGCGATGCAGTTCCTGTAAGCAGTCTTGACCTTTGACTGTAACATTTCCTTGCCTTAAAAGGCTCATGCCTGGCAGAATCCCAACCTTTAGTCCTTCTGATATGCAGGTGCATGCTGACAACTTCTATGAAAACCTGAATATCAGAGTGTACAGAAATTTGATATATGTATGGCCAAGAACCTATCATTGCATTCCTTTTTATCTCCATTTTAACAAGATAAAATTATTCATGTAAACATTGTAGGAGAACTGTTTTCCCAAGTTACATTTGTTTGCTATGTATATGTATATTGACACATACAAACTAATTTTACCAATGATTAAGCACTTGACAACTAGAAAGGAATTCGTTTTTGTTGAGAAGATGGCTCTCCCAAACTTCCTCAAATATTTCACTGAAGCATGTTGCCGTGTTATAAATGAATAGAATCTTGGATGGAATTGCATGGCAATCGTTTTCAAGAGGATCCTATCTTATCACAAATAGCAGATTTGAACCATTAGGATCACATCTTCCATTTTTTGGGACAGTAGAAAGAACAATAGTGGCAATGACAAAAATAAAGGCTCATGTAATACTGAGCCTTTGTGCCATCTGCGTATCAAGCAAAAATGCAGGCAAAGTTCACAGGAATTTTGCCTAGGACCCGCTTGCTTACAGTGCAAAAGAATGAATGGGTTGGGATTTGGAATGGAAATGAACTGCCAAATGTTGAAAATTAGGACTCCATGATGTGACATTTTTTTATAAACTCGTTAGAGTAATTTATATGTTTTGTCCAAAAAGGTCTTAGCTCAGGAAAGGCAATATCCAACCACGGTTTTGCCTGCCCATTATAGTGGATCACAGCAGCATTACGAACATTTATGAGATCTGATTCAGATTGGTACCCCAATCCTAACATATGCCAAGAAGGATCAATGGGTTGAACATGGCCATTAAATGCAATCAATGCAGGTGGAAGCGTTCCCAACCGCCAGAGAGTCAGATTGGAGTTTATATTCTGCACAAACGACATGTACATCCTTAGCAAGTGCTCAATGTGCAAACTTCAGATGTTAATTATGATGGAAATAAAAAAACAAAAGGATTAATTTGATAAAATGCAAATTGTGAACAGATAATTGAAGGTGACTCGCCTGTTTAAGCCAATAGTGATACGTTTCTCTGATGTTTGTCTTTCTCCATGCTTGTAAATCAAAGATGTTCATCCCATATGCCCACGCACATTGCTCTGGATCAAAATTATTCGCTATAAGGGGATGAGAGAAATTGAAATAAGTTCTGAAGTGCTTGGACATGACCCAGTGATCATCACCTCTGCATGTTTCAACTGCTCCATTGACCTTTCCCTTAAGATCAATATCCCACAGTGGAGACAAATCATGTTGAACAACAATGTCGTCATCCAGAAATACCACTTTATGAAGGTTTGGGAAAAGCTGTTAAAAGATAAGTTGAGGGAAATTGTTAAATTCCATACCATCCCCTAACATTGGCATACATAATGTTCCTGGTAAAAAATTCTAAAGTCCAGACATCTCATAGTTTGCGAAACAAGAAATCCCTTTTGCATATTCTAACCAATGTTCAGGATATTGCTTACCTCTGGAATATATATGCGCAAGTGGTTCATTATTGATATGTATTTGGGGCTTCGAGCATGGAGTTTTGAAGCTACAATTCTTGGAGATTCATTTAAGTTTGTCCCAATAACATGGTCTCCATGGTAATACCTTCGGATTTCTATGCGACTCTCCAGGGCTTCTAACACGGGCACGTTATCTTTTGTCAACCAGTCGAATTGATGTACTCCTTTGACCTCAACAATTACAGGTGGAAGAGGATGCAAAGCAAACCATGAATGCATTGCTGCATATGTCTTTTTATCTGTTATAACATGAAAGACAATCTTTTCTGGCTTCAATGAAGCTCTTATAGCTGACCCAACTACCACTGAAGCTGCAAGTACATTGTCAGTGGCCAGAACAAAGTGATGATATGAGTTGTCTGTAAGGTGAGGAACTAATTCAGGAGGTGGCAACTGTCTCCGAGCATGAGCGTTGGAGGAATACTCATCTGCTAACTGAAGAGAGAGGCAATGCATCCCCTTTGGAATGCCACTTGATGCAAAATGCCTATACACATATTCTTGTAGTTTTGATGAACGAGTTTGTTTCTCCAAGTGCTCAACCTGAAAAGTGCAAACTCCATTTAGCAACTTCGCCATTGTAGACCATAGAACCATTAAAAGGAATATGCAATGCCACATAGATAAAGTGTCTTTGCAAGTAAAATGTAACTGTGAAAACTTCAACAGGAATGTAAACTTTTAAAGCATGACTGGATTGCCTGTTAACAACAGCAACATGTAAGCATCTGAAAAAGCACAAGTACCATAGGGTGGATACTAGACAGACGTTTGCTTTGCAATGCTCCAAGTTCAATGTCTATAGATAATTGTCTTTTCAAAATGCCATATTAAAATGATGTCACACAAGGAATTCCACATTAAAAGTTAATATGCAGTATTCTGCTAATAAGAATAGTTCGCACTGCCATTTTGAGGTTCTTGTCAAAATTGGGATTTGGATCATTTAAAGGAAACCAGCAAGACAATACAATATAATAAAAAAGAAGTATGTTCCCATAACTTTCATTATTTTGAAGCTAGATGTGATGATTCAAACTTCACTCCACAAATTAGTCTAGGATCGCTGCATAATCTGATCTAGACATTGTTTTGTCCAGGAATTCAAAAGAGTTAAAGTCTCTCAAAGATCAAGTGAATCATTAAAAAGCTACATGCATAACAAATCCAGTAAACACCTTTAGTTTATTGCTTTGCACAGTATAGAATGGTATTATTAAAAAATGAATGGTTTTACCATGTAATAATGAGCATTTTGACAATCGTAATAATTGTTCAGAACAGAGAGAAGTGCGGCCACAAAGAACATAAATAAATTAAGAAACAAACAAAACTAACATGCTAATAAAAATATATTATGCTCTCTATAAGGTTATGTAAAGAAAGAAAAAGATTGACATTAGTTCCCTTTTGGGATTTCAAGCATAATATTTTCTTCATTTTTCATCTTTTTCTTTCTTTACATAATCTTATAGCATAATATATTTTTATTAGAATGTTATTTTTTATTATTCCTTAATTTATGTATATTCTTCTTTTTTTAAAATCCCCGTATTTTAGCCTTTGTACCAACCTTCGTTATTTTTTGCAACACTTGTTTCTTGAATTATTCTTCCATTCTTCTCTCATCTTTCATTATTTTCATCTTGGCATCGGTAACACTTACAATGTTATCACAATTTTATATTTTTATGTAACCATTCTTTGGTTCTTGTGCTTTCCGTCCTAATTGTTCCTATTTTCTTTTTCATTTATTTTCAGTATTTCTATTAGTTGCATTATTTATAATTGTTTATTATTTCCATATATATTTGTATTACTTATAACTTGTTTTCAATTTAGGCAAAGGTATCTTTTTTATTTATCCTTAATAATTCATTTCCTTTTTATATACTTAGCTACAATATTTTTATAATCATCATTATTATCTCTTAACTTATCGTTCTCTATTGCTACATTATAATAATAATTACAACAATGAATTTTATTATTACATAATACTTACATAATATCATATCTTAATTACAGTTAGCATTTACAAGTCTCCGAACTTATCAATCTTTATTTATTTCTTTTCAATTTTCTTTCTTTTCATCTTTTTTATTTCTTGGAAGTTTGTGTCTCTATGCTCCTCCCTAGATCTTGTTTTCCATGTACAAGTTTGACTCTCCTTTTTAAGACCTAATTCTGCAACCTCTCACATTATTGGCTTATATCCTGATGATGAGTCATGAAGCGTGATCCAAAAAGCTGATAACAAAAAGCCTAAACAATTTTATGCCAGAAACGTTATAGCACAATTTCAGTGACTCTGGAAATATCATATCTTTATTAGTAGGGTTAACAAGGTTACCTAGCCAATCCAGTTCATTTAGATGCTATATGACTTGCATTTGGACTTCATATAGGAACTCTTAATGCACTTCAGTTCCCAAAATACTTATCTCTGTATGTGTATGCCGTTTCCATTAACCAGCTTTGATCCTTTGAAGCCATTAAAATTTCTTCAATGTGGCTTTATATCATACTTGATATCAATGGCTTCATGAGGAAATGTTTTCAAATGTCTTGAATCTTGACATGATCTTTATAATTCGAAATAGTTTTAAATGCCCTCAACTGATCTCCAGTTCCAAATATGAAGTTTGAATTAAGTTAAACTTGTGTCAAAAAATTGTCCTAAATTCTTGCATAGGATACACCAAGGAGCCAAGAATGTCAAGGATCATGCATATTGTAATCTGGATGATGGAAGGTGCCCAGCCTTGTCTAACAGGAGAACCTAAGCAGATAGAAAGGCCAAAGATTTTTTATTTATTCAGTGAAAATTTTGGCCAATCTTTTTTATTGATAAATTAGACAGAAGGAAGCATGTTGACAGAAACAATGGCATTGTGAGGGTGCAATTGGGCTCATTGGAACCAAAGGGGTCAATTTTAGGCAAACAAAATTGTTATTTTGACCATGAAGCTGGATTCGGCTGAATAGAGACTGCAACTTAAATGGGGCTGATAGGAAATCTTCCAAGGTTTTTGGAACTGTCAAAAAACATGATGAGCTTTCTTTGGCACCATGCCTGCACTATTAGTTGTGATGGTAGAGAGTAAGGACAAGCACTTCTCTAGAATGGTTGATTAGGGAGGGTGTTTGGGTAATCAATCGTTCATATCGATGAGGGGATTGTAAACTAGCATTGTATATTACAGGAGAAAAAACTGAAAAGTTTGAGTAAGATATATTATCACAAGCCAGACTTTGCATTGTATACATTTAGGTTCTCGTAATAAAGAGATTAGTAGCTCATTGCACAACTTTTCTTGCATTAACTTAACTTTTCAATGCTTACTTTTCTGTCACTCATGAATTCTCTGGTCTCATTGACTGGCTAAAAATCGTTGCCCAATTCAAATGCAAATCCATATATTGGCTAGTTCCTATGCAATTATTGTCTTGCAGAATTGTAAAAGGCAATATTACTGTGGATACATTTATGTTGACAGTTGAACATGTCTAAGCATCTCCTTTCAAATAATTTATACTTGAAATATGTAGTATGTGCTCGTGAAGATGTGGGCTTTGGTTCCTAGCTCCAACATAGTCTCAATACCATAACACTTGTGCTAGTTTGGCAGGAATGCTTTTATGCAAAGATGAGATCAATATAAATGCAAAAGGTATCAACAGTATATCATTTAGTCATGTAACTTAAAAAAGAGCAATGCAGAAAGCAAATGTTGCAGGGAAACTGTGCCTGCAATGTTGAGCTTCACTTGCCATCAAACCAAAGACGTGAAGCACTTCTGATTGGTTACCAACACAATGAAGACAATATACTTTCTAAGCTAATGGAACATAGCAATTTGGATCAGATTTAGATCTCTCAATAATCCAAACAGACAAGTATCAATTTTACTGGATTCATCTTGATACAATCTTGAATTAGGTTGGAAGGTTATGGCCCACGAGATGACAGGTCTCAGGACGTGTGGAATAAATATTATAAGAACAATGATCCTCATCCCCCTGCTCGATCAACTACCTGAGGAAAGTTATTTTTGTTCATTTGGTCTTCATGGACATGGCCTTGTTTTTGCATTTTTCAAGAATAAATTGTTGCTTTGTCTTCTTGATCGTTGATTTTTAGTTAATATTCTGGTTATTGGCCATGTGCCTTCTATCCTGTTTCACCTCTTGAGGTGTGCCTTTTTCTGCCTACCAATTTTCTTTAAAATGTGCTGTTTCATGTTCTATCATTGATAAAATTATAGGTCATTTTTACAAGGGATTATCAGGACTAACAACTAAAAATGTACATTCATATGCCAGCTCGTTATTTTCATATGAGAGAGTGCTGACCCAAGAATATGCCTATTTTTATGGAACTCATTATGGCAACCAACACTTCCTCGATTACAACTACATTTACCAGGATGGGCTAGATTTGAACAAAGTTTAAAGGGGTGGGCCTAACGATATACCTATTATTATGAAGTTCCCCAAGCTAATAAAGATAAACAAAATAATCATAACTGTAACCATAGACACTAGGATCGGTCAGATCTGGACCAAAATCCACTATTATAATCAGTTAAACCTGCTGACAATCATAGCATTGCCCATGGGAATTCAACCACAAATCCCTTTTCTCAATCCCCATAAGACTAGTTTTCTGACGACACTTATTATGTATGCGACAGTCAAACCAGCTTCCAACAGGCTTCTGAGACAATTATACACCATTAAGTAAATGTAAAATATTTGAATTCACTTAAATGTTTTGAATAAGGGTATGCTTTTCCCTAAGTTAAACTAAACTTAAAATGAATGGCCTTTAAAGTTTATAGTATATACACATAGAAAGCGAATGCTGGGAAGTAGAGGGAAGGGCAGAGGTCATAAAGGGGAGTTTCTAGAACGCTTAACTGCAGCTATTTAGTTGCATAAAGGTTATTTGCTTGGAGTTTACAATTAAGACTCTTAAATTGACAAGGGGTCTTTGTAAGTTTGCAAAATATTTATCACCCATAACTTCATATGTACAATATTTAGAATCTGGATTATTATAACTTTTTTAACTATATATGTACAAATTGTTTTTCTTGACCCTTTTAATTTCCATATATGGAAACATGGCAACTTGCAAACCTCTCCACCCCATATACCTGCCAAACTCTTTAATCGTGATAATTATGATTATGCTAATAAATTTAAGGGTACATGTTAAAAACTTAGAACTCACAAATATGCTATCATGTCAATATTTGACAAAGGGTAATCAGAAATCAGAAATTCAAATAAAGAAAGCATTACATATCTGAAAAAGGTTGACACTAGAATTCACGCTAAGGCAACCTCTAGAAACAAAGACACAGAAGGAAAATCAGATTCCTAGCAAATCTCTTATGAAATGTACCATGTGACATCCATTATACTTTTGTTTGCAAGCTCATCATCTCCAATAAGAATTCCTAAAAAATATGATAAACTATAGTGAGATACCTACAAAACTTTAAAATCCAATAGAAGATTTACTTCAAATTGCAAGCAATATTCTTCCATAAATCCCAAAAGTAGTCTTGTGAGGGTATATTACAGGCCAATTTTCACCAAAAGTGTAAAATTATCGCTACAGATCCAGCTTCTATATTTAAGGAGTCAACTCCTATACACACATATCACCAAGTAGTAAAATTATCGCTTTAGATCCAGCTTCTACTTTTAAAGAGTCAACTCCTGTACATGCATATCACCAAGTGCCTGCCCTTGGAGACCACATTGCACCCCTCTAACACATGGACATGATAGAGGAATCATTTTATAATTCAAAGCATCTCAACCAAGAATGACAAAGAGCCAGTATTGGCATGGTGTGATGGTTTAATGGTGGCATTGTTGTTCTTGCCACCAAGGTTCAAACCCCATTGGGGTGGTATTGTTGAATGGATGTATTCCGGTTCATAGCTCCGGTCAAAAGCATTTACCCCTTGAATAAAAAAAATTAAATGACAAAGAACTAGGTATTCACACTCTCAATTATCTTCCTATAAAATTCATCACAGTTACACTCTGTTTCCAACTATCAATCATTTTATCATGTGAGCAGCATGCTTATGTCATCATAGGAGAATGCTGTTACCATCAGTAGCTTCTATGATCTGTATAAGATCAGCTAATCTCTCTCTAATGCTCATTTATAGCTCTCAAAGTTTCGTCTTTTATTTTAAAATGCCACTACCCAATAAATGTTTGTTTAGCAATTGTTAAATATATTCAGTTGTAATCTCGTCAAATCTGAATAGGAACAGATCATCACCTTCATAGAGACCCAGTGGTGTTCTCTGTAAGCCTTGATGCAGGATGGGGACCACGGATGGCTCCTTCAACTAAGTTTTGGTTTACAAGAAGAGGCTCATTGTCAGTACAGCATTCACTGATATGCCTGAAAATATTTTTTCCTGGCTTTAAAGAACACACTAACATGATCAATGAGGCCAAAGAGGAATTGTGCATGGACAAAAAACATCACCACAACAATTACCATCATGGCATCACCAGATTCATCTTGATATTTAAGAGGGTACAGTATGACATGGCCTAGCTGCAATTCCCACTCTCAGCCCCTCTTCTAAGCTCCCTGTCTTTAAGGTTCTGCAGAACAATCAATATTTTCAGCAAATCTTATCATCTTACTTATTGTAATTGAGTTGCATTGACTATGGGTCACTACCTTGTACATGCTATAGTTACAGACAATTTCTAACATCCGTAAATGCTGGATGCAATTCTTTTATTTTTTCATGACAGGTTATTTCAGAAGGGAACATAAGGCAAAGATAGAATCCCCAGTCAAACATGACTGATAAGAGAGTTAAGGATGTCAACTAAAATTATATATAGTTTGAGAAAATAACTTTTCTGCATAAAAACTCTATGCAAAAATGTTTTAGCATCAAGGTTTCAAATTTTCAGATCACTTAAGTGCCCTGTCTTCAGTATGCATATAATTTTGTTCACTTGTATTTTCTTTTCCTTTTTAAATTGCTCAGTTTCTGTTCCTGACAATAGAGAAATTGCAACTAGTGTGGTACTGCAAAGAGATTTTGCCAGAATGCTTATGAGTGATAAACTCTAATATTTATTGTGTTTTTTGCCTAGCAAGAATCAGTGATTGGGACTCAAGAGTATAGAATTAATAAGAGACCAGAAACATAATTTTAAAAGCTCCCAAGTCTGAACAGAACGCTCTTTGATAAAACTAGAAAAAATATTTTGATCTTCTTGGGAAAGGACAATATTCTATTATACACCGTATACAGCTTTATTCAGTCTTATCTGATCTTATTTGACTTCTTACTTCTGGCATGGTCAACAAAGCCTACTTTTCTTTAAAAAATAATTATGTAAAGTTTCTGATATCAAAGATTATTAAAGGATTTGCAAGATCAATATTTGGAGAAAAAAAGCATAAACACATACCAAGGCTTTTGTCTTGAAGGCAAACATCTTGGCATCATACTGATTCATTTTCATATCGGTAATGAGTTCATTGAATGATTTGGGAACTGTTAATCCTTCAGGAAGTTCTTCATTGCTTGCTTGCAGAAGGACTTCATATATATCTTGTGCCATTCTCTGCACCATGCATCACACCCTAAATCTTCAGTCTTCAACAAAAAAGTTAAAGCCTCTACCTAAACAAAAGCAAACCTGCATATTATCAGGTACTTCAATTTTGGGAAGATGCTACAATCTGTTTAAGACTTACTGATGACGGATCTGCCCTCCGCAAAAGGCTTGGTCCTAATCTCCTGCTAAGACAATCTGGCACAGAAACAAAGGCAAGCCACTGCGTTACTCTCCAAATTTAGCAGTAAGGAAAGTTTATCCTTCTAACGTGCAGTTCAAAGTCTAAATCATAGCTTAAAATTTGTCCTAGTTTTACTCTGACTAACGCACAAGTGCCCAAGAATTGCCAATGGGATCTTAAAGAAGCATATATCTGAAAAGGTCCACAGTGGGAATGCTAAACACATTTCCAATACAATGAGAGAATCGAAGAAGAACAAGAACAAGAAAGCAGCAAAAATTGAAAAATATAATCCAAATCTTAAGATAAAATTGAACATGATGCAATGCCTGAAAACTGAAAGCTATGTCAACTAGCCCATCTTGAAGTTGGGGAGAATTGGGCAATTGGGTTCATATTGCTATTTGTTCGGTGCTGGTGAGATGGACGCTGTATAACTGATCTCCTATCTGATGTTATATTACAGGGTCACCTACAACTTGGCACGCCCACGATCTGGACGTATTTTCACCAAGTCTAGAACGAGCAACATGTGAAGTCTGGAGCTAATCTCTTGACCGTAGAAGTGCCGGTCTCGGCTATTTGTTTAATTAATATTTGGAAGAAAGTGGAATCGATTTAAGTAATCCATATTTGCCTATTCTGGAATTTTGACGAAGTGGAGTAAACAAGGCATTTACACTTTCTGATCTCCCTGACACCCACAATATATGCCATAGGTACAGGGCTTGTATGACACTAGGCAGCTCAATCAGGGAAATTATTGTGCTTCCATAATAAAGGGTAAAAGCACACAAAGTGCTAGAAGGAAATAAGATGAAAACGCATCCACAAACATCGGAAAAGGGCTCGGTCATGCCTGAATCCCCGGATTTCAGCCTCCGAATGCAAAGAAATCATAAGTGGCTAAATGAAAGCGTTTCTACGTGGTTAAAACGGAATCAAAGTATGTTTCTTAGTGGGTATCAGTCGGCCTAGCCTTCGAAGAGAAATTTTATTTGTGTGCAATGAAATCAAACATTTTTCACTTATTAGGTATCAGCCTTAACCTTCAAATACAGAGAAATTTTTATATGGGTACAATGAAATCAAGCATTTTTTCTAATTGGGTATTGATCAGTCTTACCACTGAAGGAGGAACACTTGTTGACCCCTTCCAGTGTAACGAGGGCCGTCAAAATGAAGATAAAAGGCAGCAGAAATGCGAGCACAAGCATGGTGTGGAAGAGGGTCCTAAACGACAAATGACGAGCTGCTCCCTTCGCCTTCATAAAATCCAGGATGCCATTGCTGGTGGAAATGGTAATGCTTCTCATACTAGGCGATATGTGGACCTGCATTGTATAGCAACTCCTTCCTTGCCTTTCACAAATGCAAGAACCTCAACCCTATCATGCTCCTTGGCTGCAGTTCAAAACAATACTTCAACACAACACCATAAAGAAAACATTTCACCTTCAGATCTGGCATGATTTCATATTGAAGAAGCCTGCAATAGGAAGGAATCCAGAAATTGTTCAGGACATAACAATGGTGCTGCAATCTGCCAATTGGAAACATGATACTTTCTTCATATCATACAAACAGAGATCTCTAGATCTCTATCAAGACCATGCCTCGGTACCCAATTGTTTTGAACCATTTTAAGCACTAATCAATTTTTAAAAAACCATCGATCTTCCTACCAATGGGGTTTTTTAATGTTTTTTTTATTTTTATCTTTACCGATCTTCCCCGAAGGCAACTTGCCGGCTTCGAACGCGTTTCAGTTATCTTGACAGATAAATCATTTGCCCATTCAACATTTCCTGCTCTTGTCCTTTGGTTAATTGTAAATTATTTATTTTACATAACCATAGCGAAAGATAAGGGCACAGCTTTCGCAACTTTTCTTTTCTTTTTGAACTGCAAGGGGACAGACTGCCAATGGAGCGGCGCACGTGGGGTTAATAAAGTATGCGTAAGATTACATGCTCATCCTTCTTCTGCTCATTTGACCATGAAAATTCACCGTCAGTAATTTATTATGGAAAATTCACTGCCAGCAATTCACATCCCCGAAAATTCATCTACCTAAAATTCTGTGAAACTTCTAGAAGTGATTAATTAAATTTATTTGTATGAGGTTTTGTGGGCTATTTTTAGCTATATGTTAAATTATGAAGTGTTTTGTGAGATTTTTATAATAATTTTTTAATTTAGAGGGAAATGATTGTGTAAAGAAGGTTTGAGGGAATTTTTACAAAATTTTTTCTACCAAGGCAAGGAGAAATACCATGGAAAAAGTATTATTTTTTAGAAGTTTGTAGGAATGGTTTTTTAAAATTTAGGATTGTGCATTCTATTATCTTTAATTAAATCAAGTGCGTCGTAGTCCTTGTCCTCAGGTGTCTTGTCATCATCTCTCATGACATGAAATATAAAAATACGAACTTCTACTAATATATCCATTCTAAAGTGAGACATAAAATATAAAAACTACAAACTTCAACTAATATTTCCGAGATAAAATGACTATGCCAACCTCTTAGAGCTATTATGTTGTTTATAATTGTATTTGTCATCTACCAAATGTTTGTGTTTTTCTTATGTGCAAAAATTACTTTTTATTTTCATAATGGTGAGGCCATTGCTTTCAATGAACTAAGTGTTTAGCCTAGTGAACTCTCATTTGTTGTGATGAACATTTTACTGTTAAAGTGGCAAACTCTTTATTTATGTTTACATGTGTGATTTTTAGAATTTGAGACCAATCTTTGTTAAATCTTTTCTAAATTTCTTGCACACCGTTGTTCAACACCAATATTTGAAGATTGAAAAGGGAGGGAGGGTAACTGGATAAATTTGAGGACACATTATCACAATTCAAAACTTGCTCTTCACTTGAGATGCTTCTAATTTTAAGTTTGTTTCCATAGATTAAAGTAGATTTGGTGTTAATTAGACTAATTTATTTATTAAGTTTGAAAATATTGTGTGTGTGAGTGTGAAAAAGGTTCTTAAGATAAGATTGAAGTAGATTTGATTTGGTTAGAGCTATTTAGATTTAATTTTGTTTGCCTAGGTAAAAACTTAACTTGTCTAGATCTATGCTTCTAAACATAGTTTGGTATTGGGAAAGTTTCTAAGTTAAAAGTTTTGCTTCAAAGTATTATATTCATTGTTGAAAATATTTAATTTTAATTAAGTCCATGCTTTCAAATATTCCTTGAAATCACTTCTTTAAATTCTTTTATTGTTTGACATAAGTCAAAGAATCAATAGAACTTTAATCAAACAACGCATAATTTGTCATGAAGGATTTTTTAAATGATTTATTTAGAATTCTTTGATTTGTTTGAAGTGATTCAAAAGAAGCACTAGGAAGCCCTTTAGTAGATGCAAACAAACCCTTCACTCCAAGAAACACAAACAAAGTTAAGAGGAAAAACAAAAAAGAAGCAAATTCATTATTTTCAACATATTAAAAGATTTTGGTCTTTGCTATTAAAAGAAGAAAATTATTTGTTTGGTGCATCTTACATCTTCTATGTGTGTTTTCTAGAAATTATAGAAGAAAATTATTTATTTGTTGCTTCTTATTTCTTCTATGTGTATTTTAGAAAAGTTATTTTTCTTGTAAATTTTAATTTATTTGATCATAATTAGACTTATTTAATTATTTAATGTTATTAAATTAGTTGAAAAAATCTTACTACCTTGTTGATTATTTAATAATTATTTTAGTTGTTAGGAATTAATTAGTTGCTTTTATTTTCTTTTCTTTTAAAATAAAAAAAATACAAATGATGTTATTTACTTTATTTTTTGATTAATTAGTTTTGCATGATTAATTAGTGATCAGTTATTTAATTATATATCAAGTTCAAGAGGAGTAATATTTCAACTTGGTTAATTAGTTAATTAATTATTACTAATTATGGTTTAATTTATTTTAAAAATTAAAATATATAATTATACTCATTGATTAATTTAAGTTTATTTCTTATGTATTTGAAAATAATTAAATATACAATAATTCAAACAAATCACTAAAAAGGAAAATGCAAACAAGAAAAACCATGTAGACCTAAACAACATTCAAAATAATTCAATTCATCTACCTTGAAATCAAGGGCCATGTTCAATCTCATCACACATGCATCTTGGGTTGAGCCTAGACTTGCTCAAAGAAATCATACAAGAGTTGGGAGTGTGTATAGTTATTCCCATAGCCATCACTCTTGAATAAATTGTTTTTCTTGAAGATATTTAGCAAGAAAACACTCAATTTGAAGCATTGCAAAGAATAAACATTCAAAAAGCAAACACTTTTCTACTGAGCACTCAATGTTTTTTTCTATGAAACACTCCACATGTTACCTTTATCCACATCCCCAAAGCTCCTTGACCTATTCCAAGAGATCCTTTGTCACCAAATATTTACTTGCTACTTCCTTGAGAACAAGGGAATTTAGGTAATGCACTACCATTAGATCAACTATTGCCGCATATGTAATAGTGAGTTGGTGTTTTATTTAATTAATATAAACTAGCATATATGCTATATTTTAGTGCATACAAGATCATGGCATATTCAACTATATGTTTTTTAGGAACTAAACCTTCCAACTAATGTGGAATTAATTTTTAATGTAAATATGAGAATTTTTTAGTCGTAAAAATAATTCCTAGTCACATAATTCTTAGATATTCAACTTGAAAGGAAAGACATTCTTTTGAGCTCTATAAGAAGGAGAAATTTTCTATTGTTTAGCATAGAAAGAGGAAAGGAGAGGGGAGAGAAAGTAAGCAAACACACTCATTCACACCCAATCAACCATTATGTTGATAAGAGGGTCACTTGCATTCTGATAATTGATGTTTAAGGAGCTATGAGCTTGTGAAAAACAAATTAGAAGAATGGTTTAATGATGAATTATAACATATTTTAAATGCATTTAGTTTGAAACATTTAATTAAATTTAGAGATTATGATTGTGAAATTTATATTTCCATACCAATTCTCATTTAGTTTTGGGCCCATTTTGAGAGGATGTCTTAATACAACTACATAGTAATGTGTGGCACATTCTTGTGCTAAGTTTTGTTGCATCCTTAATCTTTGTCCATCCTTCATTTACTCCCACTTTCACATTCTAATAAATTTGACCTTATCTATGCCTTATTCACATCAAACCCCACACATTAACATCATTATTAGCCCTAATCCTCACATGTCTAATCCATGCCTCAAAATCTATATTCTCTTATCCTAAATCATTTTTGGAGTCATCAGATTGATCCCACACAACATGTATCTAACCCAATATTCAATTTTTAAATTCAAAAGACCAAATCTCACCCTTTACACAATTGTTAAGAGCCAACTTAGTACAAATTTGTGTAATATTTTTTTATGCCTTTATATTTAAAGGTATTCATTTAAGCATTAATTTATCATCTAATCATCATTCAAAATCTTAGAAAATTCAAGGATCATTCAATAGGAATAGTTTGACTTGTTGGACTAAAAGGAATAATGCTTGCATCAAAATCCACATTTAGATCACTTGCATGAGTACTTATTATTTACCAATATTTGTTAAGGTTTTAAAGTCGTTCATTCAAGGGATTGTCTAAGGAGAATATGAACCCTCATAATTCAAAAATCTCTCCAATGTATTTCTAAATACTATCAATCCTTATTAAATTATTAGTGAGGACAAGGGTGTCCCTTGGCCCCAACTCTTTTTTCCATTGCTTCTGATGCTCTCCATTACCTTCTAAGAGACCAGTCCTCCTCTCCAAAAGTAAAAGGTATCAAATTGCTTGATCAAAATGAGCTAATTAATATCCAATTTGCAGATGATACTGCAATTTTCCTAGAGCTGGATGAAAGGAACATGGAGACTTTAATGGGCAAGCTTGGCCTTTTTTGTCAGGCTTCTGGTGCCAAAATTTATGTTGCAAAGTCTTGCATTCTTGGGTGGGAGGATTCCCCCCCCAAATGGTTGGAAAAATATGACTTTCAGTGGAGGGGACCCAACAAAATCGTAAGATACCTCGGGATCCATTTCTCAGTCAATCCCAACCTGAAGAAGATGTGGCTATGGATATGCAACAAAATTGAGAGCAAGATTGCGAAGTGGGATAGACACTACCTTTCGTTAGCCGGTAGAATGTAGGTTTTTCAGAAGATTTTATCTTCGTACAACATTTATTTTGCCTTAGTCTGGATGTTCAGTAGCTATCAGGTAAATGAGATCCAAAAAAGGATAAGAAGCTTTCTCTAGTTTGATGGTAAGGGTAAGAGGAAAAAGCATGATGTTAATTGGAGCTGGTGCTGTGTGGAAAAAAATTGAGGTGGACTTGGTCTAAAGGACTTAAGGCTACAAGGTATTGCCTTGGCAGCCAAGTGGATTGCAAGAGCTTTTGATGGTAATGAGCCTTGGAAGGTGTTGATAAGGAACAACATTTTACTTGCCACCCCCAAGCAAGCGAAGACTTGGAAAGGTCTGCCAGTGTGTGACATTCTCTTGGGTCAATACCCTATGACTCCGACAGGCTCTACAGTGTTTAAAAGCCTATGGAAGGCCTGGGAAGCTGTTAAATCTAATGCCCTTTGCAAAGCTAGCATCATCCCCTTGATTAATGGACTCGGCTGCCATTCTAGTAGCTCCATCTAGTGGAACCTTTGTCGCAATAGCAAACCTCT
>VDFB02000015.1:208853171-208964158 GCA_007258455.2 Sequoia sempervirens | reverse complement strand
GATGCATATGTTTTTTTCTGATCAAACAATTTGAACAGTAGAAAGTAGGTCATTTATCAATGATAAAGGATAAACAACACGTGGGCTAATTTCAGACAAGTCAAAACTGTTTTGATCCATTCTATTATCCTTCATTAAAAATTACCTACTCTCCAAAGAAAAACTTCTGATTGATAGATTTAATCATCTTATCCATCGTCCTTGGATTCAGATTCTTCCTTCAAAGCCAGTTGAGAACCAGAGTCCATCATGGCATTGAAAGAACTTTTAACTAAAGATTGTAAACCCATAATTGCCTTCCATTTTTAGTTAGCAGAATATGATGTCATGCGCTGGAGCATTTTCCAGACTTGGATACCAATGACAAAGTCGAAAGCTTTTTTAAGACTAGAAAAATGGAAGTGGGTTGCCAGATCCGCAGCTGAACATTTATTTTACTGGTAAAAATGTCAGTTATTGACTGAGTAGGAGGATTAATGATATTTATTTTCAATAAGTTATTAATTTATGTGATTGATAAGCCCTTTACTGACTGATCTACTATTATCTATTATAATTGAATGAGTTGTGTGTTGTACGTTCCCTCGACGACCATTATTGTTCTTTACTGTAAACAGCAAATTACGTGAACTTTTAGCATGCAAGAAAAGAATCTTACTATAATTTCTTCAATTTGATAGTTTCAGGATTCAATCTCATTGATATAATAACAATCATATTTTGGATTCTTGAAGGTTTGGTTAAACAGTATATTCTAAATGTTTCGGTGGTTCATTTTAAATCATATTAGTAGGTGGGTTCTATTGGAAAAATCAGTGTGATTTCAGATGAACCATTTAAACAAATCAACACTTAGAATATATTATTTATTCATCTAAACAAATCAACACTTAGAATATATTATTTAAGCTTGATCAGAATATGTTATTAAGCTTGATGGGTGGTTCATTTTAAATCATATTAGTAGGTAGTTTCTATTGAAAAAATCAGTATGATTTCAGATGAACCATCTAAACAAATCAACGTTTAAAATATATTATTTAAGCTTGATTAATCGGATAACCTAATCAACATCAGAAAGTACCTAATGAGAAATCTAGATACTTAGTTTTACTAAATCCTAATGATGGATCAGAAGTATGATCGGAAAAAAAAATTAAATTAGAAACTGATAACAGTTGTTTTCAGCCTTCTTTTACATGAAATACTGTTATATTCATTCCACAACACTATGTGAAGCTTCGTTATACTACAAATTTCTGAATTCAAAAAAGATTTGGGATTTGTAAATGGGCAAACTAACAAAAACCAGTTTGAACAGATGCTCATTTTTATTTTACCAAAGAAAGATTACACATTTCAAAGGAGGACTATGATCTTGCTCGTTATAGCTTAGCACGAGAATCATAGCTTTGAACAACAGCAGAAGCAGTTATTGAAGATTAACTGAAATACATAAAAATCTGAAGTTGAGATAAAAGTCTGCCAAAGACTTGAAGATATCCTTCGCCTGAAACAAAACCACCCTAGTCAGTAGACGATCGATTGAATATATAAAGAACTAAGAGAGAACACCATTATATACCTGTCATGAGGTCTTACTAATAAGGTGGTGGTGGTGGAGGATACTTGTAGACTGGTGACGGCGATTTGTAAGGAGGTGGGGGAGATGGAGATGGTGGTGGAGGCGGCGGAGACTTGTAATGATAAGGTGGTGGTGGGGATGGAGATGGTGGAGGTGGCGGCGGTGACTTGTAATGATAAGGTGGTGGTGGTGATGGAGATGGAGGCGGAGGCGGCGGTGACTTGTAATGATAAGGTGGCGCTGGGGATGGAGATGGTGGAGGTGGTGACGGCGGTGGTGGAGGAGGGGATTTGTAATAGTAAGGTGGTGGCGGCAGCTTCTTTCCATAGGAAGCTCCCGAGTATTGGAAAAGACCAATGAGCATAGCAAAGAAGAGTAGCATGGCTGACCATGGCAGCCTCGCAGTTGCCATTGAATTATCTGCTAAACTTAAAGACGTGAAGAAGGGTAGAGGCAGGCCTTCCATTATATAGATTGAATGCCCACAACTCTCGTGATCTTATCATGGCATTCACGTTCTCCAACTCATGTTCTCTGGGTTTAGAAATCCCGTGAACTTACCCGGCTGGCACTTGTCAGATGTCAGCCATAGTGTTTGGTTTGAATGCGGAAGAGACAAGAATAATCTCTGTACTCCACTTTCGCTGCAAGTTGATGATTATCATATTCTGGCTGTTTCTGTAAGGAATCATGTTTGGCGAGGACTGCTGATATTCTCTCTAGGTAGGAACGTGGGGACGAGCGAACCTGCTTCGAGAATAATGGCAATGGGAATATGACGAGTGACATGAGTGTTTCATTAAATGTACTGTTCTTCTAGATAAAATTGGAGCTTAATACTTTATTATCATTTTGTCTCTGAGATGGTTGAGAGTGATAAGGTTAAGATTTAGAAGGTGGACACTTTTGAGAATGTTTTAAATATGTTTATCAAATGAAGTTTAGTAAAGATAAGTTTTATTGGCGCATGAAGGTTATGGGTCTTATCTTATCTTATATTTCATTCATTTTGTGTTTATGTTACTGCAATATATAATATCAAATGAGAGAATAATAGGATTAGGTATGATATTGCATTACAATCCTATGTGTGTGTCTTCAATTTTCTTAGAATGGGTACTTGAGCATCTATTGGAGAGATGAGAGATACTAATGTATTATTAGTCTCAAAGATTTGGAATATTGTTGTAGTGAATTTAACAAGGTTGCAATTAACAAGAATTGCAATCATCATTATTGGTGTATTATTTTATTGTTGTATGTAGTTATTTAGTCTTTTACATTATATGCACCTAACATAAGATAAGCTTTCTTAAGTAGTTATCTACTTGGGTAGGTTGCATTTGCATCATACGGCTTGTACTTGTTTGATGGAGATATAATCACAAATGTGAATGCATCTACTCTTATCCCACATTTTGCATTTAAATCTCTTGGTGGAGTATCTCTTATACACCCACTTATAGCTCACTTTTTAACATCGTAGTAAATGCATTTGCATCTTTATTAGAATAGCAACCATCTTACATTTTACAATCTTTAGTTGTGATTTAGATATTGTGACTTGTTCATGTCATTGTATTCCACCATCAAAAAATCTCACATGCTACAAAGCAATTGGTGACTCGAGACTTGTTAATATCTACTATAGATATCATATATTTTTTAGAACTAAATATGCTCTCATAATGTATAATGATTTGGAGCATTAAAACAACTTGAAAGAAATATCAAGATCATGGGCTAATGATTTGCTAATATTATTTTGTAGGTACGTCTAGCTTAACTTTAAAGGTTTTGGAGTTAATTATTTTTCTCTTTATTTGGCTTCACTTGGGCTACAATAGTGAGATCTACAAGGTTCGAAGGAGATTAATCATTATTAATCACTTATATTTTGGCTAATGTTGGATCAAATTTGACCTTTTCATCACATTTAGAAGACCCAAAAATCTTAAGAATACTTACCAAATCATCAAAATCAAATAAATGTATTCAAAGGCTTTAGACAATTTCCTACTATCATATATTTTATATAAATATTCTCTAAATAGTGTTGGTATACGGAGCCTAATCAGACTCAGAGGTTAAAGTTTTCCCATTTTTATCGGTGCGGTTTCCCCCCAAATTATTTAATGAGGTCAAGGGGCAACAACCATTGCAGGGTCCAGGGGCAACGCCCCTGGCGCACCCCCTGTCGCGATACAAGGCAGGGTTAAGGGGTAGTGCCCTTGAAACCTCTCACGATTTTTTATTATTTTATAAAGGCGTCGAGTGTTATTTTTCTATTAGCTGACATAAAAAAAAAAAACCTATTTTGTAACTAACATAAATCTTGATAAAAGGCTAAGAATTGGGGTTTCTGTTGATATTGTATTGTAGCATTTGCAGCAGTATTGAGTTGCAAGGATTACTAGTTGTAATCAGTTTGATTTACAGGATAATAATATTTGACTCTCTGTTGGTGGATGTAGCCCAAGTTTAGGTGAACCACGCTAAATATTATATCTTATTGTTATTATTTATGTGTTTTTCATTCCTCTGTTTAATATTTTTACATTTAATTGATATTTTCTGAATACAATTCCTAACAAGTGGTATCAGAGTAGGTTGTGTTCGATTATCGTCTACAGCAAGGTCTCACGGTTGAGCAAGAGTCTCACGGTTAAGTGGGAAAAATGGTGGACAAGGGTAAATTGAAGGTAGATAAACTCAATGGGAAGAACTATCAATTATGGAAGATGCGGATGGAGGATTATCTCTATCAGAAGGATTTATGGAGGCCATTGGAAGGAACAACCAAGAAACCAACAACAATGAGTGATGAGGAATGGAATCTTATGGACAAAAAGGCACTGGGAGTCATTCATTTATGCTTGGCACAAACGGTGGCATTCAATATTACAGTTTAGCAAAGACAACGCAAGAGTTGATGGAAACCCTCAAAAAGTTATATGAAAAGTCTTCTGCTTTGAATAAGGTATTTCTCATGAAGCGTTTATTTAATATGAAAATGGTAGAAGGCGGGTCAGTTGTTGATCATTTAAATGAGTTTAATACAGTTACCAATCAATTAACTTATATAAATGTAAACTTTGATGAAGAAGTTAGGGCTCTTTTCATTTTGTGTTCTTTGCCTAAAAGTTGGAATAGCTTGGTCATGCCCGTTAGTAATTTTGTTTCTAGTTAGAATACATTGAAATTTGATGATGTTGTTGGTGTTATTTTGAGTGAGGAAATTTGTAGGAAAAGTTCAAGTGGAACATCCACATCAAGTAGTGTTTTGAATGCAGAAAGCAAGGGAAAAAAAGAGGAGAGAGGAAACAATTCTAGAAGTCGTGGGAGGTCACGAGGAAAATCAAAGGACAAAAGGTCCCAATCTAGAGACAAGAAGGATTATTGGTACTGTGGTAATTGAGTCATTTAAAGAAAGATTGTTGGTCTCAAAAAAATAAAGGAGACAAAAAGGAAGGCAATAAAGAGGCAAATGTGGTAAGTAATAAATCTGATGAGGATGCTTTGATTCTTTCCCTTGATAATGTTGATGATTCTTAGGTGTTAGATTCAAGAGCTTAATTTCATGTTACGCCCCATAGAAGTTATTTTCTTGATTATGTCCAAAGGGATTTTGGGCTTGTTTATTTGGGAGATAACAAACCCTGTCAGATTGTTGGAAAGGGAAGAATCAAGATTAAGTTGCAAAATGGGAATCATTGGCTACTACATGAGGTAAGGCACATTCCAAAGTTGAAAAGAAATTTAATTTCAGCAGGGCAACTAGATGATGAGGGTTGTGTTGTTACATTTAGTGATAAAAATTGGAAGGTTACAAAAGGTGCCTTAGTGGTAGCAAAAGGTGTGAAAGTAGGCACCTTATATTTTTGTGCAAGTCGTATTGTTTCTTCTACTTTAGCTATTGCAAATAAAAATCAATGTTTAGGAACAGTTGTTGCAGTTCAACAGGCAAAAAAATAGACAATTGCTATAGATTTTGAATCAGCACTGTGGCATAATAGACTTGGGCATATGAGTGCAAAAGGTATGAAAGTACTTCATTCAAATAATGTTTTACCAGGTCTAAAATGTGTTAATATGGATTTATGTGATGGTTGTGTGTATGGAAAACAAAAGAGAGTTAGTTTTCTCAAGGATGGGAAGCAAAAGAAAGATGAGAAATTAGAGTTTATGCATACAGATGTATGGGGACCAGCTTGAGTATCTTCTCTCGATGGCTCTCAATACTATGTCACTTTTATTGATGATGCAACAAGAAAGGTATGGATTTATTTCCTTAGGTAGGAATCTAATGTATTTGAAACTTTAAGAAATGGAGAAGCTTGGTTGAGAATGAGACAGGTAAAAGTTAAAATGTCTTAGATCTGATAATGGTGGTGAGTATTACAGCAAAGAGTTTGAAGACTATTGTTCTTCTAATGGTATTCGTAAGCAAAAAATAGTTCCAAGGACTCCGTAGGAAAATGGAGTGGTTGAATGCATGAACAGAACAATAATGGAGCATGCACAGACTATGATATTGCATGTTGGGTTACCTTTAAACATGTGGGCATAGGCTGTAAACATTGTTGTTTATTTAATTAATAGAGGTCTCTCTAATCCTTTGGGTTGTGGTATTCCAGAGGAAGCATGGACAGTTAAGAAGATGAGTTATTCTTTTATCAAGACCTTTGGTTGTGAAGCATTTGCACATGTAGATCCTGAAAATAGAACCAAGCTTGATGCAAAATCAAAGAAATGTATATTTGTTGGATATGTTATTGATGAATTTGGTTATAGGCTTTGGGATTTTTGAAAATCAAAAAATTGTGAGAAGCAGGGATGTCATATTCAATGACAAAGTGTTGTACAAAGATTAATTGTAGCAGCATGAGAAGAAAAAAAATGATTATGTAGTGTTGGATGATACACCAAATAGCGATGTTTCAGTGGTTCCCCATGCTCTATAACAACAACAACAACAAATACCACAAACTCCAGTGAATGTTAGACGATCTTCAAGGATAAGTAGACCTCCAGAAATATTTTCTCCATCTTTGTATTTTATTTTGTTAACAGATGTTGGTGAACCTGAAGGGTATGATGAAGCTATGTAGGTGGATACAAAGGTTTAGTGGGAGCATGCAATGGAAGAAGAAATGGACTCCTTGCTAAAAAATCAGACTTGGGAATTATGCAAGTTGTCTACAAGTAAAAAGGCTTTACCAAACAAATGGGTTTATAGGTTGAAAGAGGATGATGGAGGTAAGAACATATTTAAAGCCATATTAGTTGTAAAAGGATTTGCACATAAAAAGGGAATTGATTTTGTTGATATTTTTTCTCTAGTTGTTAAGATGAATTATATTCGTACTATTTTAAGTATTGTGGCTATTAAATATTTGTATTTGGAACAGTTAGATGTGAAAACCACCTTTCTTCATGGTGATTTAAAGGAGGAGATATATATGGAACAGCCCCAAGGATTTGAGTTCAAAGGCAAGGAGAAATTAGTGTGCAGATTGAAGAAGAGTTTATATGGCTTGAAATAAGCACCTCGGCAATGGTACTTGAAATTTGGTAGTTTTATGGCTGAGCAAGGCTACAGTAAGTGTAATCCTGACCATTGTGTTTATTTTAAGAGGTTGGATAATGACAGCTACATTATTTTATATTTATATGTTGATGACATGCTTGTAGCGGGGTCTAACATGGATTACATAAGTGAGTTAAAACAACAGCTAGCAAAATCATTTGCTATGAAGGATTTGGGGGCAGCAAAACAAATCCTTGGTATGAGAATTTGCAGAGATAGGAAGAACAGAAAAATGACTCTATCTTAGGCTGGTTATGTTGAAAAGGTGTTGCAGAGATTCCATATGCAAAATACAAAAGCTGTCAGCACACTTTTGCCTAGTCATTTGAAATTGACTAAGAAGATGTGTCCAAAGACACAAGAGGAAGATAAAATGTCCAAGGTACCATATGCTTCAACTATAGGAAGTTTAATGTATGTCATGGTATGCACAAGACTAGATATTGCACATGTTGTTGGAGTCGTAAGAAGGTATATGAGTAATCCCGAATTGGAGAATTGGAATGCAGTAAAATGGGTTCTCAAGTATTTGAGAGGTACATCCAATAAATGTTTATATTTTGGGGGCTCTAATACTGATTTAGCAGGTTATGTAGACTCAGATTTGGCAAGGGATATCGATACCAAGCAGAGTACTATAAGTTATGTCTTTACTGTAGGTGGGACAACAATAAGTTGGATCTCACAGTTGCAAAAGGTGGTTGCTTTATCCACCATGGAGGGAGAGTATGTAGCTGCAATAGAGGCAAGCAAGAAGATGATATGGCTGCAATCTTTCATGAAAGAATTGGGCAAACAACAGGCCAACAATTATTTGTTTATAGATAGCTAGAGTGTCATACATCTTGCAAAGAATTTTGCCTTGCATTCAAAGTCCAAACACATACAGTTGAGGTATCACTTCATTCGGTCGGTGTTGGATGACGGATAGTTAAGGCTGGAAAAGATACATACAGATGACAATCCAATGGATATGTTTACAAAGGCAATGCCAAGGGAGAAGTTGAGCTCCTCTTCAGCTTCAATTGGTCTTCAAGATTGAAAACAATAAAATCAGAACAGCAAGGTCCAAGGTGCTTATTTCCAATGGGAGCTACAAGGTAGTGGTGTTATGATCAATCTCCAAGTGGGAGATGATATGGGTGGAGTCTGATCAGTCTCCAAGTGGGAGATTGTTGGTATATGGGGCCTAATCAGACTCGAAGGTTAAATTTTCCCCACTTTTATTGGCGCAATTTCCCCCCAAATTATTTAATGAGGTCAAGGAGCAGTGCCCCTTGCGGGGTCCAAGGGCAGCACCCTTGGCACGCCCCCTATCACGATACAAGGCAGGGTCAAGGGGTAGCGCCCCTGAAACCTCTCACGATTTTTTGTTATTTTATAAAGGTGTCGGGTGTTATTTTTCTACTGGTCGACATAAAAAACCCTATTTTGTAATCGACATAAGTCTTGATAAAAGGCTAAGAATTAGATTTTTCGTTGATATTGTATTGTAGCATTTGCAGCGGTATTGAGTTGCAAGGATTATTGGTTGTAATCGGTTTGATTTACTAGATAATAATATTGGACTCTTTGTTGGTGGATGTAGCCCGAGTTTGGGTGAACCATGTTAAATATTATCTCTCATTGTTATTTTTTATGTATTTTTCATTCCTCTGTTTAATCTTTATTTGCATTTAATTGATATTTTTTGCATACAATTCCCAACAAATAGGTGCATAATTTGTAGGATCTAGAATTATCACTAGTGCACAATGGCACAAGTAGACTAGGTAATGTAGGAATCTATGGGTGGAGAGGGATCAACCATATCTTTTCAAATATTATTTTTTTATGGGGGAATACCTCATATAGTCTCCTTACAATCCTATGTATAGGTTGTATGTCATAGATCCATAAGTATTGCTTGTTAGTGTGAGCGAAGTAAATTTCTTAACTAGTTTATTTCCTAGCTAGTTCTCTTCTTAGGTCCTTTTTGCACCAAGTTAAGTTTATTTAAATATTTTTTTCTTTTTCTTACATTGGTTTTGGTTTTAGTCTATTTGGTGGTATGCCTTAGATATACTCATCTAGCTTTGCATTTTATTGGATAGAATAATTTATTATATTATTTTTAACTTTTTATTAATCTTTTTGTTCCACTTGTTTTCATTCATAGGTGGATTCATAGTGAAATCTTACATGATATCAAAACATAGTATGTTATATTTTAAGAAATATGGGAGTGTATATCTTCTTTTTTAAGCTCAAGGGTATGTTCTTATGTTGCGTCCTTGAATGATTTAAAGAATTATAATAGCACTGTGAAAGAAATAGTAGATTCTAGAAGGTTTTTATTTTAACTTGGTAGTTGCATGTGTATTATTATGTTGACATTAGCATCCTCCAACCAAATTTACTACCTTCTCACAATTGCATTTTTTATTTTATAGTCAAACTCCAAAGGCTAATATCTTAACGGTGCAACCTCATTTTTTAGCACAATTTTTTAATTTGACATGGAATTTTGTTCCCTTTATAATGGTATAATTATTTTTTATCACATAATCCCCTTTTTCTATAAAATAAATTTTCTCATTAAATCTAGCAAACAATCACAATTTTTTTAACTTCAAAGGCCTATGACAATTTTCATATACAATCTCATATTTAAGTGATTTTTTTCTAGAGTAATTTTTTTTTAAGAAATATACGGTAATATTTAGGGGTTCTTATTTTAATCTTAGACTATAATTTTAGTATTTAATTTTCTGTATATATTGTAAAACTCTAGAAACAACTCTAGTATTATACACATACTAGTTTATAAAGTGTTAAATCATTTTGTTGGCTATTTATTTTATTAAATGAATTCAAGGGGGGTCTTTTTGTGTGTTTTTAGGATTTTTCATATCTTCTCTTTCTACTTGTGTTCTACTTTTCTTTCACAAATATGTCATTTTAATTTTTCATTATTAAGTCCATACAACTATGCAACATGACATCAAAATGCATAGAACACCTTAATGCCACAAGAATTTAAATTATATGTTGAAAAAAATGATAAACCCACAAATGATAAGGATAAGACATAATGGATGCTTGAACATACTAAAGCACTTGGATTTTTTCATAGCTATATTTTTCTTGATCTTATATTTCAAATTGAAGCATTTGAAAGGAAGCAAGGTATGCAGAAATGCTTCCTAGACTAATCTTCTAAGGAGAGTATTGTGTAAATTTTAATCTTTTAACAACTATAGAAAGTAGAAACATGTTTAAACAGAAAATAAATAATATATACCATACTATGGGTGTACATAGGGAAAAAATTTCTAGGAAAAAACCCCACACTCAAAAATAGTTCAATGTATTATTTAATAAACCATAATTATAATACACTTGTAGAGCAATCTTTCGCAGAAGTATCACCAATCAAAGGTCTAGAAGAATTATTACATCTAAACAATACGCACAATCTCCATCTCGATAATCTAAAATGTTTCTAAGCCTTTCAAATCAGACTTTTAGTCATCCCCTAACCTAGTTGCTCATTATGCCAACCATCGAAGGTCAAAAGTTTTATTGATTTTTTTCTATAACATTTATAATTCTTTCAAAGTTATACTTTTGTCATCCCTTAGCTAATTACCTCCTTCCCTCCATCCTTGAAAACCCAAAACTCCATTGATTCATTTATGAAGTCCTTTTGGGGTCGGCCATTGCTTATTTCATATCATGTTAACTCCTACTTGAAACTCTAATTTTTACAACTCAACACCTTTCCTATGTCAGGGTTCCCTTGTTAGACTTCCATCATCAACCTTCCCAATTCACGCCTACTTCCTTATCATCCCCAACTCTTTGATCCTAGCATCCTCTTTCCTTGTCCCTTTTGGGATTTTGGGCCTAATCATCCCTCCTTCCCAATTAGACTTCCCTCCCTAGCATGCCAAGTCCAAAACTACCCAAATGAAAAAAGTATTGCCTACCCACAAGATAACCTAGGAATGTCAATAATGCATTTTCAACACCTGCCAAGCACTAGATCATATCCAACAATATCTGAGAATCATTACTTTTACAAATTGGTATGATTCAAAAGAGGAAAGTGGCACCTACCCATGCCTCAGTTATTGTTGCATAGCAGTTTTCTTACATGCCATACCTAGGTCACAATTTTAGCATATTTCTTAGGAAATTTTCGTGTCCATACACTCAATCCCATGAACCATCAATTCTTGGAGATATGACAAGGGTATAGGGGATTTTCTTTCCACATTTCCAACTGATCAAATTGTATTTTGAAGGGACATTCTTCTACAAAATATTGATGAGGATGACAGCTATTGTTTCATCTACAACATGGATTTCATGGTAGCTTTAGCTCTCCCTTGTGGGTATTATGAACCAAAAAATCTCGATTCCATAAGGAATTTCTCATATTTTCACCATAAGAGAGACAAAAAAAAATCAATTGTGACATATTTTCTATTCTCTAAATCATAACAACAAGCTTTCATTAAGATTTACTAATCTTATGATGATGTATTTGCATAGACATATGAGGATATTAAGGGTTTAAATCCTAGTTTAGCCCAATACACCATTGAGTTAGACTCCAATGTAAAGCCCATTAGTCAAAAATAAAGACCAATAAACCTCAATATTGAACCCCTAATGAGGAAATAATTAACTAAACTCATAGAATCCAATATAATATTTCCCACCAAATACTCCTCTTGGGTGGTGAACCTAGTTCCAATAAGAAAGAAGAATGGGGAGATTAGACTATTCTTAGACTTTAGGAACCTCACTAAGGCCTCCCCTAAGGATCACTATCCTCTCCCCTCCATGGAACAAATTTTGTAGAGGGTATGTGGTTCACAAAGGTTCTCCTTCCTAGATGGGTATTCAAGCTATAACCAAATTTTAGTCCAAAAATTAAACCAATGTAAAATTGCATTTACCATTAAATGGGGTCCTTTTGGATATAAAAAGATGCATTTTGGACTCACTAATGTTGGTGCAACCTTTCAGAGGGAGATGGACGTGGCATTCAATGGTTTTCTAGATGACATAGTGTTGGTCTATCTTAACGATATCATTGTTTTCTTTAAGCATGCAGATGAAAATTTGAATCATCTTGAGCAAATCTTCAACAGATGTAGAGAATATCTTAACGACATAGTGTTGGTCTATCTTAACGATATCATTGTTTTCTTTAAGCATGCAGATGAAAATTCGAATCATCTTGAGCAAATCTTCAACAAATGTAGAGAGTATCGCATGTCCCTAAATCTAAAGAAGTGTGTACTTGCTAATGACCAAGGTAAACTTCTAGGGTACACAGTCTCCAAGGAGGGTCTTGTCATTGACCCAAAAATAGTAGAGGTCATCTTGTCTCTTCCCCTTCCCATCCATAAGAAATCTTAGCAGAGCTTCTTGAGAAGGACCAATTTTGTGAGGAGGTTAATCCTCGATCTTGTTGCATATTGAAACCTCTAAATTCCATGTCGAAGAAAAACGTTGTATTCAGTTGGAAAAATGAGGAAACGGGAAGTTTTGAAGCCATCAAACAATCAACTGCTTAGGATCCAACACTCACCAATCTAAACTATAGCAAGGACTTTATCCTTTACACCTTTGGAGAAGAATCAAGCATACCAATTATCTTGGTACTTTTGAATGATGATAAATTGGAGCAGCCAATAGCATTTTTTAGTGAAGGGCTTAAAGACTATGAGTTGAAGTATGGCTATGTAGAAAAGGTCTTTGTTGTTGTAAGAGCATTGACAAAAATTAGACACATACTCTCCAACAACAAGATTCAATTGATAGTCTACATGCAAGTGTGAAAAAGTTCCTCTTGAGTCATCAATTTGCAATTTTTGGCAATTTTCTTCTTCTAGACCAAAATTGCATTTTCATAGCTTGGTTATCAATTTTTCATTTTTTTTTTATTGTTAACTCTAACCAAAACCAAAATCATGTGTTTGTGACTCATGCCATTTATGCACATTTTCAATACTTTGTTCAAAATTGTACTCACGCCTTAGACATCATTGATGCAAGTTTTCAACTTTCCTTCATATGAGACCAAAATTTTGTTTTCCAAACTCACATGTCATTTTTACATAATTTTTTAATTTTATAGAAGTCTAGACCAAAATCACAATTTTCAACCTCAATTGCATTTTTCATCTTGTTATAACTTTTATACAATTTCTCCATTTTCCATCTCATTTGAAACATTGGAAAGCTCTTATCACGAACTATAAGATGAAATTGGCTAGGTTTCAAAATGCATGTACATAAATATCTTAAAATTAAAAATTATATAGAAAAAATAGAACAGCATTTATATATACAAATAATTTAAAGAAGAAAATTTCACTAAAATAAAAAATTAATATAAGAAAAAAACCTATTTGAATTTATTAGAGGATTTTCCTAAATTAAATAATTGTAATTTCACATTCTAAATATTTGCTTTCTTAACATACAAAATAAATTGCTTGATTACTCAATAAATTTATAATCGAAATAAAATTACAAACATCTTAAAAATGTACTTTCAAAGATTCTATAGATCTCCTTCATAATCTTATTAGGCCTCTCAAATCCTTATTTATAAGAACTACAAAAACTATGATATGTGAATTTACTTTAATAATTCACTATTTTGATCATGCTATTTCAAATCAATATTTAATTTATATTCAACTTTTAAATAAAACTTCTTTTATATTATTTATTTTTTAAAATTTATTAATAAAAGATTATAAGTGTAAATGTATATATAAAATAAATAAAAAATTTAATCTTATCAATTAAATTGACATATATTCTTGTTATAGACATCAAAATTCTTATATTTCTCTTGGATATATCCTTAATATATAATTTGTTGAATTTTTAATAAAAAATATTTTATAATATTTTTTACTTAAATTTATATATATAATAAATAGGATTTCAAATCTTCTTAATTGAATTGACATCCATTTCTTACTAAAATCTAAAAAAAAAAAAATTTACCTCCAAATCATCAAATTATCATTATTTTATAATCACTAAACTTTCATATAATTTAATATTTTTATTGAATGATTAATAATATTTAACAATGTATATAATTACTTAACATTTCTACATTCATTATAACTAATTATAAAACTTCTATAAAAATTAATTTACAAATTTTTCAAAACTTACATTTTAATTATTTTCAAACAGTTATTAAATACTGAAACATATTTCACATGCTGTGCCTTATCATCCACTTACCATAAATGACACATGTCAATTCCCTAAATTATAGCACTGTCAGAGAAAAAACCTAAATGATGGGGGTTCTGCGGGTCAAGTTATGCTTGTATCGATCCTTCACCTGCACAACTACCCTAGTTATCTGCTACTACTCACCCTTTCCAACAAGAATAAAATATGTTAAGATAAACGCACAACTTCAAGCCCATGTCATATTCTCCATTTATGTATATCTAGTCAGCAGGAATTGCAGATATATGTACTGATGCACAATCCTAACCTCTGAACCCAAGATTCAATAATATGGTGTGTATGTGTTGGCGAGAAAGAGTGTGTGTGCGTGTGCACGCGCTTCATATGCATGATGCATAATAATACACATTCAGCAGGCTTGATGCTAAGGCTAACCATGGAAGAGATAAAGCATTTTCCCTGTCGTGCATTTCAAGAGCTAAATCTCTCTACCTTTTCTTGAGTAAAGGCATTAATTTGTTCCCCATCTTCCGGACTGACTCTTGAATTTTGGTTATATTTATACATTTTAGATTTCAGATCCATTATGTTCTGTTATAATTCATACAAGATCATTGTGGCGATGCAGTTCCGGTAAGCAGTCTTGACCTTTGAGTCTTTGACTGTAACAATTCCTTGCCTTATAAGGCTCATGCCTGGCAGAATCCCAACCTTTAGTCCTTCTGATATGCAGGTGCATGCTGACCACTTCTATGAAAACCTGAATATCAGAGTGTACAGAAATTTGATATATGTATGGCCAAGAAGCTATCATTGCATTCCTTTTTATCTCCATTTTAACAGATAAAATTATTCATGTAAACATTGTAGGAGAACTGTTTTCCCAAGTTACATTTGTTTGCTATGTATATGTATGTTTACACATACAAACTAATTTTACCAATGATTAAGCATTTTACAACTAGAAAGGAATTCGTTTTTGTTGAGAAGATGGCTCTCCCAAACTTCCTCAAATATTTCACTGAAGCATGTTGCCTTGTTATAAATGAATAGAATCTTGGATGGAATTGCATGGCAATCGTTTTCATGAGGATCCTATCTTATCACAAATAGCAGATTTGAACCATTAGGATCTCATCTTCCATTTTTTGGGACAGTAGAAAGAACAATAGTGGCAATGACAAAAATAAAGGCTCATGTAATACTGAACCTTTGTGCCATCTGCTTATCAGGCAAAAATGCAGGCAAAGTTCGCTGGAATTTGGCCTAGGACCCGCTTGCTTAAAGTGCAAAAGAATAAATGGGTTGGGATTTGGAATGGAAATGAACTGCCAAATGTTTAAAATTAGGACTCCATGATATGACATTTTTTTATAAACTCGTTAGAGTAATTTATATGTTTTGTCCAAAAAGGTCTTAGCTCAGGAAAGGCAATATCCAACCACGGTTTTGCCTGCCCATTATAGTGGATCACAGCAGCATTACGAACATTTATGAGATCTGATTCAGATTGGTACCCCAATCCTAACATATGCCAAGAAGGATCAATGGGTTGCACATGGCCATTAAATGCAATCAATGCAGGTGGAAGCGTTCCCAACCGCCAGAGAGTCAGATTGGAGTTTATATTCTGCACAAACGACATGTACATCCTTAGCAAGTGCTCAATGTGCAAACTTCAGATGTTAATTATGATGGAAATAAAAAAACAAAAGGATTAATTTGATAAAATGCAAATTGTGAACAGATAATTGAAGGTGACTCGCCTGTTTAAGCCAATAGTGATACGTTTCTCTGATGTTTGTCTTTCTCCATGCTTGTAAATCAAAGATGTTCATACCATATGCCCACGCACATTGCTCTGGATCAAAATTATTCGCTATAAGGGGATGAGAGAAATTGAAATAAGTTCTGAAGTGCTTGGACATGACCCAGTGATCATCACCTCTGCATGTTTCAACTGCTCCATTGACCTTTCCTTTAAGATCAATATCCCACAGTGGAGACAAATCATGTTGTACAACAATGTCGTCATCCAGAAATACCACTTTATGAAGGTTTGGGAAAAGCTGTTAAAAGATAAGTTGAGGGAAATTGTTAAATTCCATACCATCCCCTAACATTGTCATACATAATGTTCCTGATAAAAAATTCTAAAGTCCAGACATCTATAGTTTGCGAAACAAGAAATCCCTTTTGCATATTCTAACCAATGTTCAGGATATTGCTTACCTCTGGAATATATATGCGCAAGTGGTTCATTATTGATATGTATTTGGGGCTTCGAGCATGGAGTTTTGAAGCTACAATTCTTGGAGATTCATTTAAGTTTGTCCCAATAACATGGTCTCCATGGTAATACCTTCGGATTTCTATGTGACTCTCCAGGGCTTCTAAAACGGGCACATTATCTTTTGTCAACCAGTCGAATTGATGTACTCCTTTGACCTCGACAATTGCAGGTGGAAGAGGATGCAAAGCAAACCATGAATGCATTGCTGCATATGTCTTTTTATCTGTTATAACATGAAAGACAATCTTTTCTGGCTTCAAAGAAGCTCTTATAGCTGACCCAACTACCACTGAAGCTGCAAGTACATTGTCAGTGGCCAGAACAAAGTGATGGTATGAGTTGTCTGTAAGGTGAGGAACTAATTCAGGAGGTGGCAACTGTCTCCGAGCATGAGCGTTGGAGGAATACTCATCTGCTAACTGAAGAGAGAGGCAATGCATCCCCTTTGGAATGCCACTTGATGCAAAATGCCTATACACATATTCTTGCAGTTTTGATGAACGAGTTTGTTTCTCCAAGTGCTCAACCTGAAAAGTGCAAACTCCATTTAGCAACTTCGTCATTGTAGACCATAGAACCATTTAAAGGAATATGCAATGCCACATAGATAAAGTGTCTTTGCAAGTAAAATGTAACTGTGAAAACTTCAACAGGAATGTAAACTTTTAAAGCATGACTGGATTGCCTGTTAACAACAGCAACATGTAAGCATCTGAAAAAGCACAAGTACCATAGGGTGGATACTAGACAGACGTTTGCTTTGCAATGCTCCAAGTTCAATGTCTATAGATAATTGTCTTTTCAAAATGCCATATTAAAATGATGTCACACAAGGAATTCCACATTAAAAGTTAATATGCAGTATTCTGCTAATAAGAATAGTTCGCACTGCCATTTTGAGGTTCTTGTCAAAATTGGGATTTGGATCATTTAAAGGAAACCAGCAAGACAATACAATATAATAAAAAAGAAGTATGTTCCCATAACTTTCATTATTTTGAAGCTAGATGTGATGATTCAAACTTCACTCCACAAATTAGTCTAGGATCGCTGCATAATCTGATCTAGACATTGTTTTGTCCAGGAATTCAAAAGAGTTAAAGTCTCTCAAAGATCAAGTGAATCATTAAAAAGCTACATGCATAACAAATCCAGTAAACACCTTTAGTTTATTGCTTTGCACAGTATAGAATGGTATTATTAAAAAATGAATGGTTTTACCATGTAATAATGAGCATTTTGACAATCGTAATAATTGTTCAGAACAGAGAGAAGTGCGGCCACAAAGAACATAAATAAATTAAGAAACAAACAAAACTAACATGCTAATAAAAATATATTATGCTCTCTATAAGGTTATGTAAAGAAAGAAAAAGATTGACATTAGTTCCCTTTTGGGATTTCAAGCATAATATTCTCTCTATAAGGTTATGTAAAGAAAGAAAAAGATTGACATTAGTTCCCTTTTGGGATTTCAAGCATAATATTTTCTTCATTTTTCATCTTTTTCTTTCTTTACATAATCTTATAGCATAATATATTTTTATTAGAATGTTATTTTTTATTATTCCTTAATTTATGTATATTCTTCTTTTTTTAAAATCCCCGTATTTTAGCCTTTGTACCAACCTTCGTTATTTTTTGCAACACTTGTTTCTTGAATTATTCTTCCATTCTTCTCTCATCTTTCATTATTTTCATCTTGGCATCGGTAACACTTACAATGTTATCACAATTTTATATTTTTATGTAACCATTCTTTGGTTCTTGTGCTTTCCGTCCTAATTGTTCCTATTTTCTTTTTCATTTATTTTCAGTATTTCTATTAGTTGCATTATTTATAATTGTTTATTATTTCCATATATATTTGTATTACTTATAACTTGTTTTCAATTTAGGCAAAGGTATCTTTTTTATTTATCCTTAATAATTCATTTCCTTTTTATATACTTAGCTACAATATTTTTATAATCATCATTATTATCTCTTAACTTATCGTTCTCTATTGCTACATTATAATAATAATTACAACAATGAATTTTATTATTACATAATACTTACATAATATCATATCTTAATTACAGTTAGCATTTACAAGTCTCCGAACTTATCAATCTTTATTTATTTCTTTTCAATTTTCTTTCTTTTCATCTTTTTTATTTCTTGGAAGTTTGTGTCTCTATGCTCCTCCCTAGATCTTGTTTTCCATGTACAAGTTTGACTCTCCTTTTTAAGACCTAATTCTGCAACCTCTCACATTATTGGCTTATATCCTGATGATGAGTCATGAAGCGTGATCCAAAAAGCTGATAACAAAAAGCCTAAACAATTTTATGCCAGAAACGTTATAGCACAATTTCAGTGACTCTGGAAATATCATATCTTTATTAGTAGGGTTAACAAGGTTACCTAGCCAATCCAGTTCATTTAGATGCTATATGACTTGCATTTGGACTTCATATAGGAACTCTTAATGCACTTCAGTTCCCAAAATACTTATCTCTGTATGTGTATGCCGTTTCCATTAACCAGCTTTGATCCTTTGAAGCCATTAAAATTTCTTCAATGTGGCTTTATATCATACTTGATATCAATGGCTTCATGAGGAAATGTTTTCAAATGTCTTGAATCTTGACATGATCTTTATAATTCGAAATAGTTTTAAATGCCCTCAACTGATCTCCAGTTCCAAATATGAAGTTTGAATTAAGTTAAACTTGTGTCAAAAAATTGTCCTAAATTCTTGCATAGGATACACCAAGGAGCCAAGAATGTCAAGGATCATGCATATTGTAATCTGGATGATGGAAGGTGCCCAGCCTTGTCTAACAGGAGAACCTAAGCAGATGGAAAGGCCAAAGTTTTTTTATTTATTCAGTGAAAATTTTGGCCAATCTTTTTTATTGAAAAATTAGACAGAAGGAAGCATGTGACAGAAACAATGGCATTGTGAGGGTGCAATTGGGCTCATTGGAGCCAAAGGGATCAATTTTAGGCAAACAAAATTGTTATTTTGACCATGAAGCTGGATTCGGCTGAATAGAGACTGCAATTTATGTGGGGCTGATAGGAAATCTTCCAAGGTTTTTGGAACTGTCAAAAAACATGATGAGCTTTCTTTGGCACCATGCCTACACTATTAGTTGTGATGGTAGAGAGTAAGGACAAGCACTTCTCTAGAACGGTTGATTGGGGAGGGTGTTTGGGTAATCAATCGTTCATATCAATGAGGGGATTGTAAACTAGCATTGTATATTACAAGAGAAAAAACTGAAAAGTTTGAGTAAGATATATTATCACAAGCCAGACTTTGCATTGTATTCATTTGGGTTCTCATAATAAAGAGATTAGTAGCTCATTGCACAACTTTTCTTGCATTAACTTAACTTTTCAATGCTTACTTTTCTGTCACTCATGCATTCTCTGGTCTCATTGACTAGCTAAAAATCGTTGCCCAATTCAAATGCAAATCCAAATATTGGCTAGTTCCTATGCAATTATTGTCTTGCAGAATTGTAAAAGGCAATATTACTGTGGATACATTTATGTTGGCAGTTGAACATGTCTAAGCATCTCCTTTCAAATAATTTGTACTTGAAATATGTAGTATGTGCTCGTGAAGATGTGGGCTTTGGTTCCTAGCTCCAACATAGTCTCAATACCATAACACTTGTGCTACTTTGGCAGGAATGCTTTTATGCAAAGATGAGATCAACATAAATGCATTAAGTATCAACAGTATATCATTTAGTCATGTAACTTAAAAAAGAGCAATGCAGAAAGCAAATGTTGCAGAGAAACTGTGCCTGCGATGTTGAGCTTCACTTGCTATCAAACCAAGACATCAAGCACTTCTCATTGGTTACCAACACAATTGAAGACAATATACTTTCTAAGCTAATGGAACATAGCAATTTGGATCAGATTTAGATCTCTCAATAATCCAAACAGACAAGTATCAATTTTACTGGATTCATCTTGAATCTTGATACAATATTGAATTAGGTCAGAAGGTTATGGCCCACAAGATGACAGGTCTCAGGACATGTGGAATAAATATTATAAGAACAATGATCCTCATCCCCCTGCTCGATCAACTACCTGAGGAAAGTTATTTTTGTTCATTTGGTCTTCATGGACATGGCCTTGTTTTTGCATTTTTCAAGAATAAATTGTTGCTTTGTCTTCTTGATCGTTGATTTTTAGTTAATATTCTGGTTATTGGCCATATGCCTTCTATCCTGTTTCACCTCTTGAGGTGTGCCTTTTTCTGCCTACCAATTTTCTTTCAAATGTGCTGTTTCATGTTCTATCATTGATAAAATTATAGGTCATTTTTACAAGGGATTATCAGGTCTAACAACTAAAAATGTACATTCATATACCAGCTCGTTATTTTCATATGAGAGAGTGCTGACCCAAGAATATGCCTATTTTCATGGAACTCGTTATGGCAACCAACACTTCCTCGATTACAACTACAGTTACCAGGATGGGCTAGATTTGAACAAAGTTTAAAGGGGTGGCCTAAGGATATACCTATTATTATGAAGTTCCCCAAGCTAATAAAGATAAACAAAATAATCATAATTGTAACCATAGACACTCGGATCGGTCAGATCTTGACCAAAATCCACTATTATAATCAGTTAAACCTGCTGACAATCATAGCATTGCCCATAGGAATTCAACCACAAATCCCTTCTCTCAATCCCCATAAGACTAGTTTTCTGACAACACTTATTATGTATGCGACAGTCAAACCAACTTCCAACAGGCTTCTGAGACAATTATACACCATTAAGTAAATGTAAAATTTTTGAATTCACTTAAATGTTTTTAATAAAGGTATGCTTTTCCCTAAGTTGAACTAAACTTAAAATGAATGGCCTTTAAAGTTTATACTATATACACATAGAAAGTGAATGCTGGCAAGTAGAGGGAAGGACAGAGGTTATAAAAGGGAGTTTCTAGAACGCTCAACTGCAGCTATTTAGTTGCATAAAGGTTATTTGCTTGGAGTTTACAATTAAGACTCTTAAATTGGCAAAGGGTCTTTGTAAGTTTGCAAAATATTTATCACCCATAACTTCATAAGTACAATATTTAGAATCTAGATTATTATAACTTTTTTTACTATATATGTACAAATTGTTTTTCTTGACCCTTTTAATTTCCATATATGGCAACATGGCAAACCTCTCCACCCCATATACCCGCCAAACTCTTTAATCGTGATAATTATGATTATGCCAATAAATTTAAGGGTACATGTTAAAAACTTAGAACTCACAAATATGCTATCATGTCAATATTTGACAAAGGGTAATCAGAAATCAGAAATTCAAATAAAGAAAGCATTACATATCTGAAAAAGGTTGACAGTAGAATTCACGCTAAAGCAACCTCTAGAAAGAAAGACACAGAAGGAAAATCAGATTCCTAGCAAATCTCTTATGAAATGTACCATGTGACATCCATTATACTTTTGTTTGCAAGCTCATCGTCTCCAATAAGAATTCCTAAAAAATCTGATAAACTATAGTGAGATACCTACAAAACTTTAAAATCCAATAGAAGATTTACTTCAAATTGCAAGCAATATTCTTCCATAAATCCTGAAAGTAGTCTTGTGAGGGTATATTACAGGCCAATTTTCACCAAAAGTGTAAAATTATCGCTACAGATCCAGCTTCTATATTTAAGGAGTCAACTCCTATACACACATATCCCCAAGTAGTAAAATTATCGCTTTAAATCCAGCTTCTACTTTTAAAGAGTCAACTCCTGTACACGCATATCACCAAGTGCCTGCCCTTGGAGACCACATTGCCCCCTCTAACACATGGACATGATAGAGGAATCACTTTATAATTCAAAGCATCTCAACCAAGAATGACAAAGAACTAGGTATTCACACTCTCAATTATCTTCCTATAAAATTCATCACAGTTACACTCTGTTTCCAACTATCAATCATTTTATCATGTGAGCAGCATGCTTATGTCATCATAGGAGAATGCTGTTACCATCAGTAGCTTCTATGATCTGTATAAGATCAGCTAATCTCTCTCTAATGCTCATTTATAGCTCTCAAAGTTTCGTCTTTTATTTTAAAATGCCACTACCCAATAAATGTTTGTTTAGCAATTGTTAAATATATTCAGTTGTAATCTCGTCAAATCTGAATAGGAACAGATCATCACCTTCATAGAGACCCAGTGGTGTTCTCTGTAAGCCTTGATGCAGGATGGGGACCACGGATGGCTCCTTCAACTAAGTTTTGGTTTACAAGAAGAGGCTCATTGTCAGTACAGCATTCACTGATCTGCCTGAAAATATTTTTTCCTGGCTTTAAAGAACACACTAACATGATCAATGAGGCCAAAGAGGAATTGTGCATGGACAAAAAATATCACCACAACAATTACCATCATGGCATCACCAGATTCATCTTGATATTTAAGAGGGTACAGTATGACATGGCCTAGCTGCAATTCCCACTCTCAGCCCCTCTTCTAAGCTCCCTGTCTTTAAGGTTCTGCAGAAAAATCAATATTTTCAGCAAATTTTATCATCTTACTTATTGTAATTGAGTTGCATTGACTATGGGTCACTACCTTGTACATGCTATAGTTACAGACAATTTCTAACATCCGTAAATGCTGGATGCAATTCTTTTATTTTTTCATGACAGGTTATTTCAGAAGGGAACATAAGGCAAAGATAGAATCCCCAGTCAAACATGACTGATAAGAGAGTTAAGGATGTCAACTAAAATTATATATAGTTTGAGAAAATAACTTTTCTGCATAAAAACTCTATGCAAAAATGTTTTAGCATCAAGGTTTCAAATTTTCAGATCACTTAAGTGCCCTGTCTTCAGTATGCATATAATTTTGTTCACTTGTATTTTCTTTTCCTTTTTAAATTGCTCAGTTTCTGTTCCTGACAATAGAGAAATTGCAACTAGTGTGGTACTGCAAAGAGATTTTGCCAGAATGCTTATGAGTGATAAACTCTAATATTTATTGTGTTTTTTGCCTAGCAAGAATCAGTGATTGGGACTCAAGAGTATAGAATTAATAAGAGACCAGAAACATAATTTTAAAAGCTCCCAAGTCTGAACAGAACGCTCTTTGATAAAACTAGAAAAAATATTTTGATCTTCTTGGGAAAGGACAATATTCTATTATACACCGTATACAGCTTTATTCAGTCTTATCTGATCTTATTTGACTTCTTACTTCTGGCATGGTCAACAAAGCCTACTTTTCTTTAAAAAATAATTATGTAAAGTTTCTGATATCAAAGATTATTAAAGGATTTGCAAGATCAATATTTGGAGAAAAAAAGCATAAACACATACCAAGGCTTTTGTCTTGAAGGCAAACATCTTGGCATCATACTGATTCATTTTCATATCGGTAATGAGTTCATTGAATGATTTGGGAACTGTTAATCCTTCAGGAAGTTCTTCATTGCTTGCTTGCAGAAGGACTTCATATATATCTTGTGCCATTCTCTGCACCATGCATCACACCCTAAATCTTCAGTCTTCAACAAAAAAGTTAAAGCCTCTACCTAAACAAAAGCAAACCTGCATATTATCAGGTACTTCAATTTTGGGAAGATGCTACAATCTGTTTAAGACTTACTGATGACGGATCTGCCCTCCGCAAAAGGCTTGGTCCTAATCTCCTGCTAAGACAATCTGGCACAGAAACAAAGGCAAGCCACTGCGTTACTCTCCAAATTTAGCAGTAAGGAAAGTTTATCCTTCTAACGTGCAGTTCAAAGTCTAAATCGTAGCTTAAAATTTGTCCTAGTTTTACTCTGACTAACGCACAAGTGCCCAAGAATTGCCAATGGGACCTTAAAGAAGCATATATCTGAAAAGGTCGACAGTGGGAATGCTAAACACATTTCCAATACAATGAGAGAATCGAAGAAGAACAAGAACAAGAAAGCAGCAAAAAGATAATCCAAATCTTAAGATAAAATTGAACATGATGCAATGCCTGAAAACTGAAAGCTATGTCAACTAGCCCATCTTGAAGTTGGGGAGAATTGGGCAATTGGGTTCATATTGCTATTTGTTCGGTGTTGGTGAGATGGACGCTGTATAACTGATCTCCTATCTAATGTTATATTACAGGGTCTCCTACAACTTGGCACACCCACGATCTGGACGTATTTTCACCAAGTCTAGAACGAGGAACATGTGAAGTCTGGAGCTAATCTCTTGACCGTAGAAGTGCCGGTCTCGGCTATTTGTTTAATTAATATTTGGAAGAAAGTGGACTCGATTTAAGTAATCCATATTTACCTATTCTGGAATTTTGACGAAGTGTAGTAAACAAGGCATTTACACTTTCTGATCTCACTGACACCCACAATATATGCCATAGTTCCAGGGCTTGTATGACACTAGGCAGCTCAATCAGGGAAATTATTGTGCTTCCATAATAAAGGGTAAAAGCACACAAAGTGCTAGAAAGAAATAAGATGAAAACGCATCCACAAACATCGGAAAAGGGCTCGGTCATGCCTGAATCCCCGGATTTCAGCCTCCGAATGCAGAGAAATCATAAGTGGCTAAATGAAAGCGTTTCTACGTGGTTAAAACGGAATCAAAGTATTTTTCTTAGTGGGTGTCAGTCGGCCTAGCCTTCGAAGAGAAATTTTATTTGTGTGCAATGAAATCAAACATTTTTCACTTATTAGGTATCAGCCTTAACCTTCAAATACAGAGAAATTTTTATATGGGTACAATGAAATCAAGCATTTTTTTCTAATTGGGTATTGATCAGTCTTACCACTGAAGGAGGAACACTTGTTGACCCCTTCCAGTGTAACGAGGGCCGTCAAAATGAAGATAAAAGGCAGCAGAAATGCGAGCACAAGCATGGTATGGAAGAGGTTCCTAAACGACAAATGACGAGCTGCTCCTTTCGCCTTCATAAAATCCAGGATGCCATTGCTGGTGGAAATGGTAATGCTTCTCATACTAGGCGATATGTGGACCTGCATTGTATAGCAACTCCTTCCTTGCCTTTCACAAATGCAAGAACCTCAACCTCATCATGCTCCTTGGCTGCAGTTCAAAACAATACTTCAACACAACACCATAGAGAAAACATTTCACCTTCAGATCTGGCATGATTTCATATTGAAGAAGCCTGCAATAGGAAGGAATCCAGAAATTGTTCAGGACATAGCAATGGTGCTGCAATCTGCCAATTGGAAACATGATACTTTCTTCATATCATACAAGCAGAGATTTCTAGATCTCTATCAAGACCATGCCTCGGTACCCAATTGTTTTGAACCATTTTAAGCACTAATCAATTTTTAAAAAAACCATCGATCTTCCTACCAATGGGGTTTTTTAATGTTTTTTTATTTTTATCTTTACCGATCTTCCCCGAAGGCAACTTGCCGGCTTCGAACGCGCTTCAGTTATCTTGACAGATAAATCATTTGCCCATTCAACATTTCCTGCTCTTGTCCTTTGGTTAATTTGACACGCTGTGGAAAAATACCTCCTACTTATCTTGGTTAATTGTCAATTATTGTTTTACATAACCATAGCGAAAGATAAGGGCAGAGCTTTCGCAACTTTTCTTTTCTTTTTGAACTGCAAGGGGACAGACTGCCAATGGAGCGGCGCACGTGGGGTTAATAAAGTATGCGTAAGATTAATACGTAATAACTATTTATATGATTGGATACGTAACTTCTAAGGTGATTAATTAAATTTACTTGTATGAGGTTTTGTAGGAGGTATTTTAGCTATATGTTAAATTATGATGTTTTGTGATTTTTTATAATAATTTTTTAATTTAGAAGGGAAATGATTTTCTAAGAAGGTTTAGAGGGAATTTTTTAGATTTTTTCTAAAGGGGAGGAGAAATACATGGAAAAAGTATTTTTTTTAGAAGTTCTTAAGAATGGATTTTTTAAAAAATTTAAGTCATGCATTCATATTTCTTAGGTATATTTATATTGGAAGAAAATATATTTTTAGAAATATATAAGAAAATATTGTTTTGGAATTCAAAGTCATTTTATAGAAGTTGGTGGAAGGGGATTTTTTTTTTTTTTTTTAGCTACAAAGGAGAGGGGAGCCAAGGAAACATACTCATCCACAATCAATCAATCATTATGTTATTGGAGGGTCACTTCTATTGTGGTATCATTCATTGACATAAGGATCCATAAGTGTTAAAATCTAATGATAATCCAAAAATCCATCACATAAACCCACATGACATGAAATATAAAAATACGATTTTCTACTAATATATCCAAGCTAAAGTGAGACATAAACTATAAAAACTACAAACTTCAACTAATATTTCCAAGATAAAATGACTATGTCAAACCTCTTAGAACTAGTATGTTGTTTATAATTGTATTTGTCATCTACCAAATGTTTGTGTTTTTCTTATGTGCAAAAATTATTTTTTTATTTTCATAAAGGTGAGGCCATTGCTTTCAATGAACTAAGAGTTTACCCTAATGAACTCTCATTTGTTGTGATGAACATTTTACTGTTAAAGTGGCAAACTCTTTATTTATGTCTACATGTGTGATTTTTAGAATTTGAGACCAATCTTTGTTAAATCTTTTCTAAATTTCTTGCACGTTGTTGTTCAACATTTGAAGATTGAAAAGAGAGGGAGGGAAACTAAATAAATTTGAGGACACATTATCACAATTCAAAACTTGCTCTTCATTTGAGATGCTTCTAATTTTAAGTTTGTTTCCATAGATTAAAGTAGATTTGGTGTTAATTAGACTAATTTATTTATTAAATTTGAAAATATTGTGTGTGTGAGTGTGAAAGAGGTTCTTAAGATAAGATTGAAGTAGATTTGATTTGCTTAGAGCTATTTAGATTTAATTTTGTTTGTCTAGGTAAAAACTTAACTTGTCTAGATCTATGCTTCTAAACATAGTTTGGTATTGGGAAAGTTTCTAAGTTAAAAGTTTTGCTTCAAAGTATTATATTCATTGTTGAAAATATTTAATTTTAATTAAGTCCATGCTTTCAAATATTCCTTGAAATCACTTCTTTAAATTCTTTTATTGTTTGACATAAGTCAAAGAATCAATAGAACTTTAATCAAACAACGCATAATTTGTCATGAAGGATTTTTTAAATGATTTATTTAGAATTCTTTGATTTGTTTGAAGTGATTCAAAAGAAGCACTAGGAAGCCCTTTAGTAGATGCAAACAAACCCTTCACTCCAAGAAACACAAACAAAGTTAAGAGGAAAAACAAAAAAGAAGCAAATTCATTATTTTCAACATATTAAAAGATTTTGGTCTTTGCTATTAAAAGAAGAAAATTATTTGTTTGGTGCATCTTACATCTTCTATGTGTGTTTTCCAGAAATTATAGAAGAAAATTATTTATTTGTTGCTTCTTATTTCTTCTATGTGTAGTTTTAGAAAAGTTATTTTTCTTGTAAATTTTAATTTATTTGATCATAATTAGACTTATTTAATTATTTGACGTTATTAAATTAGTTGAAAAAATCTTACTACCTTGTTGATTATTTAATAATTATTTTAGTTGTTAGGAATTAATTAGTTGCTTTTATTTTCTTTTCTTTTAAAATAAAAAAAATACAAATGATGTTATTTACTTTATTTTTTGATTAATTAGTTTTGCATGATTAATTAGTGATCAGTTATTTAATTATATATCAAGTTCAAGAGGAGTAATATTTCAACTTGGTTAATTAGTTAATTAATTATTACTAATTATGGTTTAATTTATTTTAAAAATTAAAATATATAATTATACTCATTGATTAATTTAAGTTTATTTCTTATGTATTTGAAAATAATTAAATATACAATAATTCAAACAAATCACTAAAAAGGAAAATGCAAACAAGAAAAACCATGTAGACCTAAACAACATTCAAAATAATTCAATTCATCTACCTTGAAATCAAGGGCCATGTTCAATCTCATCACACATGCATCTTGGGTTGAGCCTAGACTTGCTCAAAGAAATCATACAAGAGTTGGGAGTGTGTATAGTTATTCCCATAGCCATCACTCTTGAATAAATTGTTTTTCTTGAAGATATTTAGCAAGAAAACACTCAATTTGAAGCATTGCAAAGAATAAACATTCAAAAAGCAAACACTTTTCTACTGAGCACTCAATGTTTTTTTCTATGAAACACTCCACATGTTACCTTTATCCACATCCCCAAAGCTCCTTGACCTATTCCAAGAGATCCTTTGTCACCAAATATTTACTTGCTACTTCCTTGAGAACAAGGGAATTTAGGTAATGCACTACCATTAGATCAACTATTGCCGCATATGTAATAGTGAGTTGGTGTTTTATTTAATTAATATAAACTAGCATATATGCTATATTTTAGTGCATACAAGATCATGGCATATTCAACTATATGTTTTTTAGGAACTAAACCTTCCAACTAATGTGGAATTAATTTTTAATGTAAATATGAGAATTTTTTAGTCGTAAAAATAATTCCTAGTCACATAATTCTTAGATATTCAACTTGAAAGGAAAGACATTCTTTTGAGCTCTATAAGAAGGAGAAATTTTCTATTGTTTAGCATAGAAAGAGGAAAGGAGAGGGGAGAGAAAGTAAGCAAACACACTCATTCACACCCAATCAACCATTATGTTGATAAGAGGGTCACTTGCATTCTGATAATTGATGTTTAAGGAGCTATGAGCTTGTGAAAAACAAATTAGAAGAATGGTTTAATGATGAATTATAACATATTTTAAATGCATTTAGTTTGAAACATTTAATTAAATTTAGAGATTATGATTGTGAAATTTATATTTCCATACCAATTCTCATTTAGTTTTGGGCCCATTTTGAGAGGATGTCTTAATACAACTACATAGTAATGTGTGGCACATTCTTGTGCTAAGTTTTGTTGCATCCTTAATCTTTGTCCATCCTTCATTTACTCCCACTTTCACATTCTAATAAATTTGACCTTATCTATGCCTTATTCACATCAAACCCCACACATTAACATCATTATTAGCCCTAATCCTCACATGTCTAATCCATGCCTCAAAATCTATATTCTCTTATCCTAAATCATTTTTGGAGTCATCAGATTGATCCCACACAACATGTATCTAACCCAATATTCAATTTTTAAATTCAAAAGACCAAATCTCACCCTTTACACAATTGTTAAGAGCCAACTTAGTACAAATTTGTGTAATATTTTTTTATGCCTTTATATTTAAAGGTATTCATTTAAGCATTAATTTATCATCTAATCATCATTCAAAATCTTAGAAAATTCAAGGATCATTCAATAGGAATAGTTTGACTTGTTGGACTAAAAGGAATAATGCTTGCATCAAAATCCACATTTAGATCACTTGCATGAGTACTTATTATTTACCAATATTTGTTAAGGTTTTAAAGTCGTTCATTCAAGGGATTGTCTAAGGAGAATATGAACCCTCATAATTCAAAAATCTCTCCAATGTATTTCTAAATACTATCAATCCTTATTAAATTATTAGTGAGCAAGATTCATAATAAACTGGATCATAGAAGTCTCCAATGAAGAAAATTAGGATTTTGCTCACAAATTGAATCCTTGCTACCGAGGGACAGGGGGCCTAGCTCGATTGGATAAAGCATCATGTTGTAGGAAAGAAGTCGTGAGGTCTAGGCTCCCCCCAAACCCATGGTACCAGAGGGCGTGTTGCGCCAGCACCACCGATCACGTGAAAAAAAGTTTACCAAGTGCACTACAATTTATAGGGGGAAGGATACCCGACCAATTCCTACAGTCTAAAAAAAAAAAATACCATCCTTGCTACCTAGGATCAACCTAAAACCACATAATTAACACATAGAGAATCCCAAGTTTTTTAGTATTAGGTTTATTATACACCTAAAAATTCTAATTTTTGAAAATTATATTTAATTACGTAGACCATAAATAATGTGTAATCTTTAGATATATCATACCAGAATGGGAAAAGATGGACACCCATGTTGGGGGGAATTTTTATTTATTATTTATTTATACTACAATATGCCTTGATTATTGTGTAAGAAGATGTTAAATGGAGAGGTTACATAAAAATGCTGAAAAGTGGGAGTCGTAAGAATATCTTCCATATTTGGTGCAATGTCAAGGTAATCAATGCCCCCATGGAGTGTTAGGATTGGGATATTGATCAAATTATTAATCATAAAAATATATCTGACATCTATGATATGCAAGAAGAATGTAAGATTTGTAAGAAGTATAAGATGAGTCACATACCTAGAAGCTTAATCATAACTATAGGGGCATTGAACTTTTATTATGGCTCATGGTTTTAGGTCTCAGTTTTAGAAAACTATTTATAACTTCTATTTTCCTATATTTCCTACATTGGAAGCATGGGATAGTGGATTTTTATAGTTTTTTATAGGTATAGTTATGTTGTTTGATTAATATCAATCTAGAGGGATAAGTAAATTGTGTTGACTTATTTCTTTCTTTAAGGATTATTACAAGTTTGGGTTTCTTAGTGGTGGATTTTTTCTTGCAAGGTTTTTTTGTATATGTTTAATTTTATGTGTATATTTTTATTATTTTATTGGTATATGCTTAGTTCTCAATTGTTGTTAAATGTTTTTATTATATGGGAAAAATAGGTTTTGAAGGGACTTGAAACCCTTTACAACTTAAGATACAAAATGCTACTTAAAAGATACTACACTAAAACACCAGTAGTAGACCAGAACCCAAAATAACAAAACAAAGAGAGTGTTGCATGAGAGATAAATCAGCAAACTATCAGCAACAAAATGATAAAACAATAGGAAATAAATCGAGACCCAGCAAGAAATAGATAGCAGTCAAAAAAGAGAGCAGAACACTATTTCATATTACTTAAGGTGTTGGCCACCTCAAGCTCCTAGCCTATATACATTTCAATCATGTACAATAGCTCTTTCTTCTCAGCTTCGAAGGAATTTTTCCATTCAACAGACCCTGTAACAGCAGGGCTTCTACCATCATCTTTCGCACCTTTTTTTCATTTACCTTTCGCTAAATGATATTTCTCCATTAATTTAGAAAAATACAATTGATCCTCCCTGAGCTCACTAATTTTACAGAACAAGACTTCCAAAGAGTTTGCATTGTTCTTCATAGAAATGTGACACACATGGAGAAGCTTCTTTATGTCTACATTAGTACACAATATATTAGCTTCTAAACCAGCCAATCGTTCTTCACACAAAGATTTGAAGTCATGGAAGGAACTCTCAAGGTCCATAATTTTGTTGATTAGAATATTCGACACCGAGCCTTTCAAAATATTCTTCAATTTCTCCTTAAAACCCCTTATTTTAATGTTAATCTTGTTAGATTCCTGAAGAGTCCACTTAGCTAACTTAAAAGTTTCAATGGCCCCAAACCTAGCCATGTCCAACAACTCAAACATTGAGGTAGAATCATCATTGAGATAGGAAAAGTCCTCATAAAGGGGATTTACCTTTAGAGGCTTTGACTTAACACTCTTCTTCTCAGCATCCTCCTCATCTTGACACTTATTCTCGTCCTCCAGCTCCACATTGGGTGCGCTATGAACCGAGGAACCATCAATTTCCACCACATTTTCACCAGAAACCTTCTCCTCACAGATCACTTTGGTATCCTTTGCTAAATCTTTCGAGGCTTGGTTCTTCAATTTGGCAATGTGTTTGGATGTCTTCCTCGGCTTATCCTTGGCCTCTGATAGTTAGCACATTCTTCTGCAAACCCTCCTCATTATCTCCACCTTCAGATTCTCCCTAGCCAACAACCAAATCCACATTATTGGGAGAGGACTCACCCAAGCCCACCTCCATATCCTCACTGTCAGAAAGAACAAGGTGCTTAGCTACTCAATTTCTTTTAAGGCTATCCTTCTTCCTCTTTTTCGAGGAGGTAGTCACACGGGACAAGGAACCTTCTTCATCCTCTTCATTCCACTCCTCTTCATCAACAATACTGGTATCTGAGCCAGACAAGCTAGAAGCTTTGCTCAAAATCTTCTCCTTGCCCTTAATAGCAGGGACAGGAAGCAGAGCTTTAACATGCTCCATGATTAAAAGAATGAGACCCTCATGGAGGACTAGAGCCCTCCTATTTTTTAAATGAGCATAAACGGAAACCTCCATGGAAGATAATAGAAAAAATGGAAAGGAGATAAACAACCCATGCCTGAAATGGTTTAAAAGAGTGAAATGGTGACCAAGGATTGCAATGAACCTGCCTTCCAAATTCACATAGTGTATTATCACCTCCGCAACATTTTCCCATATCTTCTTGAGGGACTTGTGCTCATAGCCCCAACTTTCCATCTTAACCAACTTTTTTTGTTCATCGTCTTTGAAGAATTGGGCCATCTCTTCCTCATTGCTCTTCTTGTCCTTATAGAACTTCGACCAACCATCGACATCCCAGTCATAATAGTAATCAACTCCTCATTTACATCCACTACCAGACCCTTTATCTGGAGCTTGCGGTTATACCAGCAGGAAATAAATTCCACCGAGGCATTTGGGTCATACCCATGCAATCTTTCTAAAAATGGCATAAAATTCTCATGGAAAAGAATCTTCCATAACTTCCTCTTCTTCCTCAGGCCTGCACAAGAGTGCAGCTCGATTCTACTTCTATCACCACCCATCTCCTCAAACACCAGAAGAAGAAAACCCTTACAATAATCGCTCAACTAATAGCCAGCAAGTCAAACAAAACCCACAAAGCGTGTGAGTTGGGAATTGGTACTAAAGATTAAATGATGCCACTACATCAACTTAGCCAATGACATCATTTCTCATTAAGATCCTAGCTTTCTCAGGAAGGAGAGGGCCCTCCTCCCACACACGATACTCATTTAACCTGACAACCTCATTAGCAAAAAAATCAACTAGTGAATTTCCTTCTTGGAAAATGTGAGAGACACAAGTCTCTTCACAAGAACTTAACATGATTATAGTATCTTTTATTAACTGATCCACATTCCAACTAGGCTTATGGGTGCCACATAGATAGTTGATGATATTTAAAGAATCACCTTCAGCCCATATTTTGGAGTAACCCCTATCCACAACATATTTTATGCTAATAAACACAGCCTCCACCTCATCACATTAATCATTGTTAGATGTTATTAGCTTAATTACATGCTTTATTAGATTTAAAATACTACATTATAATATTCTTATTATTTTATTTACTTCACATTTCAACATTTGATATTAAAGCCACAACTTGATTTATAATGGTATGTCTTTCTTATAATGTTATATTTTTTATGGTTGCAATGATAGTATTTATTTTATAATTTTACAAATCCAAGTGTTCTTAGATAAGTTATGGAAATAACATCATGATCAAAGATTGAGAATTTTAATTTCTTCAAGTAGGATCTATGGAAGCCGAAAATGGAGAATCTCTTGGAGGAGAGTGATCAATGGATAGCTATGACACAAAAATCTAAGCCATCAAATATCTAAGTCTATAAATGTTTCAAATGAAGATTAGAAAAGGATGGAAAAAAATGTATAGGGAACCATATAATTGTGCCTTGTATATTTTTCTCTTAAATGTCTTAGAGGAGGCTAGGGTGGGTGCATGGAGATGGGTAGCCAATTTGTGGCCACTTTCAAATAAAAGTTTTCAAAAGTCATAATGCAAGCGCATTATAACACGCTCACGTTATAATGCGCTCACATTATGGCTTGGTGGGTCGAGCTTGAGGCTCAGCCACAACGAGCCCATAATGCAAGCGTGTTATAACGTGCTCGCATTATGACATGTTAAAAGCAAAAAATCATTCATTCTTCATTTTGACTATTTTTTTGTTGTGCCCACAGCCAAAACCCCCATTTTTCGTGCTCGTGTTCTAGGAGGAGGCATTGTGAAAAAATATTCACTAATGGTTGTTATTTCTTCGCAAGGATGGCGCCACAACGATGAGGAGGTGTGAGAGGTAAGGATTGTTTGCTTTTTGTTTTGAATTTGTTAGTTTTAGGTTGTATTTGATATATTTCTTTTTGAATTTGTAGGAGATGCAAATCAACCTACAAACCCTCAAAATTCTCAACAAGAAGAGCAACCAAATCCTCAAGAAAAAAATAACCACAACAAGAACCTCCTCCACCAATCACTCTACACCATCCTGGCACTCAACAAAATTTAATGAGTGAAATTGAGAACAACAAAAATAAAATTGAGGATTTAATCAGTAGGTTGAGTGATCCAAATGGTTCAACCTTAGAAAGAATGACCCTAGCAAGTTCATTGAAAGATATGTTAAAAAATGTAGATTCAATTAGAAAACAAATAATTGGATGGCAAGATAGAATGCAAGCGGCTAGGGCTTATTATGCGGATAAACTATCATATAAAGATGTAAAGGATTTAAAAATTACAAAAGGTGATTTGTGCTCATTATTCACTGACCCAAAATCTTACCCTCAATGCGAAGAGGTTTCCTATTCATTGGTGCCACCAGCAATAGATTAGGAACTATATTTTATGATAGGTGGTACATGGTCTTTGATTACCCACTATGCAACAATTGTGAAGTCCTGCAGTATTTCTTTAGGAAACTATACAGTGAGTTTATGTTGAACAAAATCCCAAATTATTTTGATATGAGGGACTTCCAGGGGAGAGGTGGGGGGTCGGCTCAGGATAGACCCAGTGCATAGCCAAATCCTATGCGACAAGGGAGATGAGCTCTTGCTAGGCCACCTTGTGAGCACATTGTTATGCCTTTCATTGTGAAGGAGAGTGCCAACGTAGAGACATTGTAGGCAATCAACACTTTGACCTAGAGTGTCATCCATCATACTAGCCCTATTCTACAACTCCATCCAATGGAGTCTTCGAGTGGTGTCCTTCAAACCCATGTGTGTCAATCTTGCGGGGCAACTTGTTCATATGACCCCACCAACACTCAGGAGGCTACTATGCAGGATCCATCTGCAGCTATGGAGATGGAGAGGGTAGCTAACATTTTGCATGAGGCGTATGGCATTGATAGTCAAGTAAAAGTTAGCATGTTCATTAAATTTAATTTATTAAATTTTGATTTTGAAATGCAAGATTAACTAATTTAGTTTTACGATTTTAATAAAATTGCAAGGTCACAGTGTTGAGACTAGATACACCAGCCCTCCTACTTATTTTTGCAGTACACCTATCGGTGGGGTATGTAACTAGTAAACAATTATAAAATTATTACATGTTAATAGCATTGTTTTACGAATGGTATTTTAATATGTGATTTTGGATGTTGAACAGGATAATATTGGAGGTTTCAAGGGAACACCTCCCAATGCTAGTGGATTTACTCAAACCTACACATAGGTAATAGAATAAAGAGTTTAACTAATGAATTGTACTTAATAGATTTGTGTAGTTTATATTCATATCATTGATTACGTTGCTTTGCACATCATTCAAACTCAAAGCATTACTTCACATTCCATAACTAATAACTAGATGTTGATAGATGACAAAATTTCAACTACAATATAGTTGTTTAGAAAGTCAACATAAGCAATGATTATGTAATTACTTACACATAGCATAAGTAATAAGTCTAGAGTAGTTTCCACTGAAGATTTGTTTGTCATGAATTCCATGAGCATTCATTCTTTTACTCTGCTTGACATCTTTCTCAACAGCTTCACCTTTGTCTATGCTATGGATGCTTGGAAGGAATATATGAAAGAATAATAGTAAGCAATAGCATAGACAAGGCAATGATTTTTTTGAAAAAATGCCTCAAAGAAATGTGGTCTCATGGTGATGTCCATCATGACATCACCATGAGACCTAATTTCTTTGAGGAAATTTTTCAAACAGCTCGCGGCCTTTTCTATGCTACCACATTTTCCATACATGTCTACCAAAGCATTTTATCAAATAGTTTATTTCCTCACTATTATGGCTAAAAGCTTAAAAAAGGTGTTTTCCAAAAAACTGATGCAGTGCAGGGCAATCAAATAACTTAACTTCATCATTCAAAAGGATTCAATCCACTTTGCAACTCAAAAACTCAATTCTTTCTTTGTTTTCAAACTTCTACCTAGTCTTCCTACTAGGTCATCCAACCCACTTTTCCTGTCAAAACTTTCAATTTTCTCAAACAACCTTGTCAATAAATCCCCAAATCAAGCACCCATCATGGCCTACTTTCACATATCAAAAACTCAATACCAACTCATTTGGATCAGTGATATTTTATTAGTTTTCTCCTTCAATCTCTCCAACAACAACTTACATCGATGGATCATATCATTTTTAAACATTTCCCAACCTTTCCAACTTCCTAAAATGACTCAATAACCTCTAAAACTACTTTGACCCTTGGCATTACATGCCTTTACACCTTTTTTGCATTTTTACAACATTTGAAATTGACAACTTTGTCAATATTTTGCAATTTTGCACTTTATGCCTAAATTAACTAAGACTATTACAACCTCCAAAATGGCTATTTAAACCTTATTACATCATCAAAACACCTTAACCAATTCAAAGTCCTAAATTTTCCTCATGGAGGCATGTGCTTGCAAAGGTGCACCTGCACGACAAACTATGGATGCTTGGAAAAATTCTATCAAAACATAATAGTAAGCAATAGCATAGACAAGGCAGTTAGTAGTTTGAAAAAATGCCTCAAAGAAATGTGGTCTCATGGTGATGGAATGAAATTCCATCACCATGAGACCACATTTCTTTGAGGCATTTCTTCAAACACCTCACCACCTTTTTTATGATACCTTCATTCCATCACCATGAGAGCGCATTTCTTCGAGGCATTTCTTCAAACAGCTCACCACCTTTTCTATGATGTTCACATTTTCCATACATGTGTACCAAAAGCATTTTATCAAACTACTCACTTCCTTGGCAACTATGCATTAAAGCCTAAAATAGGTGCTTCAATGCACCATGATGTTTGGTGCACATTCATCAAAGGCATAATAGTGGAAGTGACACCATGATAGCTGGGCAATGAATTTCTGGGGTGTAATGCCTAAAGAATGTAGTTTTATGTGATGGAAATGTGACATGCATTTGTTTGTATTATATCTCCACTGCACTATAGAATCCATTCTTTTGAGCCATTTTTTCAAATGAAAGCACCACAAGCATCGTATATAGTCTACAAAAATCATTGACTGAAACACCACCTCTGCTTGTCATTGTGGCAAAAAGCCTAGTTGTCCTTTGAATAAGATATGGGAGAAGAAATAGTGCAGTTACTGACAATCAGAATATATAGTTTAATAAGTACTCCAAATTTTGTTCATTATCTCATACATTATACTATGATGTGGACTACCATTGTAGTTTTGTGATTTGATTAATTTTTTTATTCTTTATTTTAGATGTTGGTAAAAGTCTAAACACTTCAAAAATGTGGACAGAGGAAATGGATCTGTGTTGTTTCATCCTATGGGCAATCCCTCATGTCTCAATAGGAGAGTATGTGAAAGGGGCCTAGTAAATTTCATATATTTATTAAAATATAGATGTTTCAGTACTGTGTTCATTATTATCTCAGTTTAATTTCTAGCTTCAGATAGTTTATATAGGGTTTGAGCATACCAAGCATGGGCTAAGGAATACTTCCCTCATGGAGAGAGATCTGTAAGTGAGATGGTTATAAGTGATTATTTTGTTAAATATATCATTTTTATAATGTAAATTCTATATATTCATGTCTTTAAGTCTTATTGTAACAGTTAAAACTTCACCATGAACTAAACATTAGGAGGAGCAGCAAGAGCACTCCTTGAGTGCAACACAAATGAGTGACAAACCTATTGCCATCCAATCGACAAGCAAAGGGAAATAATTTATTTCCAAAGCGTGGAGAGAAATGACTTTTGATTCCAAAGCCCTTTGTTGTATGCCTACATGGCAGTTTTGTACATATTTTGTATTGGATATATTTGACATTGTATGCCTATATGGCATTCTCGTAAGCCTATATGGATGTTTTGTACATATATTTCATACTTATATCAACATATATTGATGTATGCCTACATGGCTACTTGGTTAATACAATTTTTTTTTATCAATGGTGTCCATATTTGCATTCTAAATTGATGGTTCAATAGATATGAGTTACATGTATTCAAGTGTATACTTTACAACTTTCATGTATACTTTGTGACTTATGTGTTTTCCAATGTATACTTTGCGACTTACATGTTTTCATGCATATACCTTGTATTCGTGCATATACTTTGTATTAATTAGTGTATACTATGTATTTGTGTGTATACTTCAAGGCTTATGTGTTTTTGAGTACTTGTGCTTCCCTTATTCACATGTACATGCTTGAATTATTCACATGTATACTTATTAATTGGTTAGCCCTAACATTGATCATTGTTGTCCTTCATTGTTTGTTTTGAATATTAATTGATTGATGCTAAACAACTTTACCTAAAAGAAAAAAACACATTTTCAATTGGTATTCCATGAAATGATTCATAAAAAGATTCCAATATGTTCTTGATGCATCACCATATAAACACGTCGAAAGATTTATATGTCAAATTTTTGCAATATTATTTCTTGTATACGAAATGGACTTGGGAGAAAGCAAGTTATAATTTATAATACAAATAAGAAATGGACTCAATGCTATCCTAGACCCCCGAATAGGTCTATTTAACAAAGAAAAACACTCTCAATCACTCTTCCAATTACAAAACATGATTGGGTAGCATTTACCACTCTGCAAATCCACAAAATCCATAATTTTTAGGGCGTGATTGGCACTATAACCCCACTATACTCTAAACCCTCACTTTTCTCAAATTTCATTAGGGTGTATTGAAAACCCCATATTCAGATGTCATACAACCTCAAAACCTCTTCCAACACTCTTCATTCTACCTGCACAAACTTAATTGACCACCAAATTATGTTGCCCCTTGACTTTACCCACTTTTACTCCCTCAAACCTCTCTTTTTCATTCAAAACCCCTCTATTCCCAATTAAGGCATCATGCCATAACATAATTTTGACCTCCCTTGTCCTTGCAGACCATTTGAACACATCAAACTCCAAAACCTCACCCTATTTCCAACCTATTCTAACTTATTCTCAAGTAATTTCCTCTTTTCACCTCATCTAGCCTTGCTTTTAAGGCCTAAATTCTAAATTTTGAATAGGGGCAGTGTTAGTAATCTCTTCCAATGCGTTTACCAATGCTATTTTCTTATTTTTACTTACATAATTGACTCAAATGACTCCACACTAACTCAAAACTAAAAGCAAGATTACAAAATTGCCTATCATGGCCTTATTTGACATTATAATGATTAAAACCACTGAACTAGAACTTCTTCATCAAATGGAGGAAAAAGGTGCTCTACACCAATGATCATAAGCTTTTTGTGTGGAATACTCAGACTTCTCAACCATCATGTGTATGTTTCTCTTTTCCATTGTTTTGCATGCCATTATAAGGGATCAAGCCAACTGAACACAGCTCGGATCAATTCTGCGTGTTTGGGTGTGAAAGAGGACCATGCCTAACATAAACCCACTTATTAGGATGTGTTGGAGTAGCTAGTTCTATCACACAAATTGTAAAATGAAAGTTGCACCACTTTGCAATGCAACTTTTGACTACTTCCATTTGACACTTTTTCCATCAAGTGAAAACTGGACACCACAGAAAAATGACTCTGAGATAACAAAAACCGAGAGACGTTATTGTAGAGGGGCCCAACGTGATCTTGTAGGCTTAAACAAAGAGTTTGTAAGCATCAGGGTTTTTGAGTAATAGCCCGTCAAAGTTTTCTTCCCTTTTGCACTTTGGACTCTTCAAGGATCGATTCAGTTGAACGTAGCTCAGAGTGATTCTGCATGTTTGGGTGCGAAAGAGGACTACACCTAGCATAAAAATACCTATTCGGATGCATTGGAATAGTCTGTTTGGTCACATAAGTTGCAGAACGAAAGTTGCACCACTTTGCAACTTTGTATTGCTTGCATTTGACACTTTTTCCATCAAGTGAAAATCTGCCACCACAGGAAAACCACTGAGATAGCCAAAACTGAAAGAGGTTTTTGTAGAGGGGCTCGACATGATCTTGTACAATTAGATGAGAAGTTTCTAAGAATCAGGGTATTCAAGTAATAACATGTTGAAGTTTGCAACCATTTTGCACTCTGGACTCTTAAGGGATTGATCCGATTGAACGTAGCTCAAAGAAATTCCACGCATTTAGATGTGAAAGAGGACCATGCCTAGTGAAAATATACCTATTTGTACATGTTGAAATAGTTTGTTTGGTCACATGAGTTGCAAAATAAAAATTGCACCACTTTGCAACTTTGCACTACTTGTATTTGACACTTTTTCCATCAAGTGAAAATTAGCCACCACGGGAAAACCACTCCGAGATAGCCAAAACCAAGAGAGGTTTTTGCAGAGGGGCCTAATGTGATCTTTTAGGATTAGACAAGAATTTTCTAAGTGTCACAGTATTTGAGTCACTTCATGCTGAAGTTTGCAGCCATTTTGCACTTTGGACCCTTAAGGGATCGATCTGATTGAACGTAGCTCAGAGCTATTATGTGTGTTTGGGTGTGAAAGAGACCATGCCTAGGAATAAATATATACCTATTCGCATGCATTGGAATAGCTCCATTTGGTCAGTTATTAAGTCTACAAAACGAAAAGTTTAAAATCAGCTTTACAACTTTGCACTACTTATATTGATTAATTTTTCCATCAAGGAAAATTTTATCGCCATGAAACCACTTGAGATAGCCAAACCGAAAGGTTTTTGTAGAGTATGTTCAACACGGATCCTATAGGGATCATGAGAAGCTCTGTACATCAAGGGTCTAAGTACCGGGATGCTAAAGCCTTGTTTCATTTTGCACTTTGGACTCTAGCATCTGATCCCAAGCTGAAACATAGTCTTGGCTATTCAATATGTGTTTTGGGGTGTGAAAGAGAACCATGTCTAGCATAAACATACCTATATTTAGGATGCATTGGAATAGTCCTCGTTTGGTCACACGAGTTACAAAACAAAAATTGCAACTAATTTTGCAACTTTGCACCTGTTTGCATTTGACACTTTTTCCATCAAGGAAAATTCACCGCCAATGGTGAAACCACTTTGAGATAGCAAAAAATGAAAGATATTTTTATTAGGCCCAACGTGGATCCCAGAGAGAATCAGATGGGAATTTCTGGCGTCAGAAAGAGATTCGAATAACAACATGCTGAAGTTTGCAACCATTTTGCACTTTGACTCTTAAGGGATCGATCCAGTTGAACATAGCTCGAAGTGACTCCGCATGTTTGGGTGTGAAAGAGGACCATGCCTAGTGTAAACATACCTATTTGGAAATATTAGAACAGTCCTTTTGGTCACATGAGTTGGTAAAACAAAAGTTGCAAAATTCAATTTTGCAACTTTGTACTTCTTTGCATTTGACACTTTTCCATCAAGGAAACCAGAGAGCCACGGAAAAACCACTTTTGAGAGAAATAAAATTGAGAGATATTTTTGTAGAGGGGCCCAACACGATCTTGTACAATTAGGACGAGAATTTTTCTAAGCATCACAAGATCCTAGTAAATACGTCAAGTTTGCCATTTTGCACTTTGGACTCTTAAGGACTCCATCATTGGAATGTAGCTAAAGTGATTTTGTATGGTTTGGGTGAAAAAGAGGATCATTCCTAGTGTAAAAATACCTATTTAGATGTGTTGGAACAATCTGTTTGATCACACAAGTTGCAGAACAAAAGTTGCACCACTTTGCAACTTTGTACTACTTGCATTTGACACTTTTTCCATCAAGTGAAAATCCACCTCCACAGGAAAACCACTATGAGATAGCCAAAACCGAGAGAAGTTTTTGTAGAGGGCCCCAATGTAATCCTATAGGATCAAACGAAAAGTTTCTAAGCATCATGGTACCCAAGTAACAATATGTTATGAAATAACTTGCACAATAGAAGAATATGATATGAAATATTCTGAAAATACTTGATAATAACTGAGAATAACAAGCCACTTCGAGGGGGAAAACCTCCAAATATCTCTAATGAGAACACACTTCACAACTTGATGATGAAATAAGACTCACAACCTACTATATATACCTATTTATGCCAAGGATATCACCAAGGCCGACTTAGACACACCTATATAAGACTTAGGCCGACCTAAACAACTAAATAACAATATACTAATGATAATATGACTTAATATAGAGTTAAGATAGCCACAAGCCGACTATTCATAACCCTATGTACAATAATATTATGCTGGTATGCCCCTTCTTCCAAAGAAGCATTGTCTCAATGCTAATCAAGTTTGAAACTTTGAATAACTCCTCATCTTCCTATGTGCATCTTCACTGTAAATTCTTCCATTGATGAGATACTTCAAGGATAGTCTTCTATTCCCTCACAAAATTTCTTTTGTGGTTTGATCTAATGCACTCAGTTCCAAAATGATTCTTCCTTCTTCATCGAGCTCTGGTAGTGTTATTTGAGTTGGAATATTATGCCCAAGTACCTTCTATAAATAGGAAACATGAAAAATCGATGTATCTTTATTGTTGGTAGAAACTCTAGCTTGTAGGAAACACTCACCGATCTTCCTCTCGTGATGATTTAAGGACCATAATAATTTTAGGACAACTTATTATTCTTTCTTTGTCGCTTTTAGTGAGATTTGTTTATAAGTACCTAATCAGTAAGAAAGACCTAACTCTAACTTCAAAAACTTCTTTCACTACCTATGTTGGTCTTACCTGCCTATCTGATTTTGGTGCTATTAAATTCTCCTCACAGTCCTGAAAGTACTTGTTAAGGATGAAGCAAGTGGTCTCTACCTTCTAAACTTTGGGGACTCCCTGAGACTGAGCACAGATGTGGATGAAGGAGGATGATATCCGATGTGCCAAAATGGAGACATTTTTTGATGAGCTATGAAAGAAGTGGCTATACCTACTCATTCCAAGTGGAAATACAATCTACTCCACTGGACCAAGCTTAAAGGTATGGAAACACCTAGATATCCCAAACACTTATATTAACAACCTCTCAGTTTTCTGCTCATCCATCGAGGGTGGAAGGGAAGAGCTAAGAGCCAATCGAAAATTCAAACATGAGAATAAATCTTTCCAAAGTGATCTTAGTGAAGATGGGATCACTTATCACTAACAATAACTTTATAGGTGTACCATGTAGCTTTTGGATATTCTCCAAAAAAGCTCTAGCCACTGCACTTGCTGTAAAAGGATGTGCTAATGCAATGAAATGTGCATATTTAGTGAGCCTATCAACCACCACCATGATGACATTATGACCTTTAGATTTGGGAAGCCCTATGATGAAGTCCATGGATATCTCTTCCCAACGCTGGCTAGGAATAGATAAGGGTTGCAAGAGACCTGGTGCCTTAATTGTCTCCCCTTTATGCCTTTGACACACCAAACATTCAGCCACAAATTTTTGAACATCACCCTTTAGCCCTTCCTAAAAGAAATCTTGCTTGACTCGATGATATGTCTTCAAAAACTCCAATGACCACCCACCTGGAGATTCCATGCAACTCAGAGAATCTTGATTTGTTATTGGAATTCTTGTATATATAAACGCTTTCCTTTATACCAAAGAGTATCTCCCTTCCAACAAAAAATTATCCTAACTACTAGATCACTTTTTAATTGCTCGATGAGACATTATCGCAACATCATTTTTCCACTCTACTTTGGCTTCCTCCACCCAATTTGCTTGTAATATTGAAAGGGCACACAATAAGGCTTCATCTTTCTCATCCTTCCTTGACAGTGCATCTGCGACAATATTTTCTTTCCCTTTCTTATATATAATCTCAAAGTCATATCCTAACATCTTAGTGACCCATTTTTGTTGCTCTTCAGAAGATAGTAGTTCTAAAAAATATTTTAGGCTATCATGATCTGTCTTAACCTTGAAATTTATACCCAATAGATAAGGTCACTAGCCATTTCACCAAGATGGAGTATTATGGCATTTCTCATAAATAGGTTAGTTCTTTTAGTAGATTCTTACCTTTAATCGATTTACCTCAAAAGCAATTGGTCGACCTTCTTGCATAAGCACTGCTCCTATCCCATTTCCAGAAGCATCACATTCCACAATGAATTCCTTGGTGAAGTCAGGAGTGGCAAGTACCGGAGTTGAACACATAGCCTCCTTCAATCTCTCAAATGCTGTATTGGCAGACTCATTCCAATGAAAAGAATCCTTCTTCACTAGAGTGGTGAGAGGTGCTGCTATACTACCATAATTCTTCACAAATCTTCTATAGTACCCTACTGGGTCCTAAGACCTTCAGCTTTTAATGGTTTTGGAATAGGCTATCTCCACACAGATAGCCTTAATTTTGTTGTATCCACCTTTACTCTTCATGTGTGAAATCCATGTGTCCCAAATACTCCAATCAGAAGACCAAAAGCACACTTGGATGGCTTAGCATAGAGTTTATGATCTTCAAGTATTTGTAATGCTTGGTCCACATGTTGCAATGTTCTTCCCAAGTCTTGCTATAAATCAAGATATCATCAAAGAATACTAGCACAAAATTTCACAAGAACTTCTTAAAAATAGAATTCATCAAACCTTTGAATGTAGATGGTGCATTGGTAAGACCAATGCATCACTAAAAATTCATAATGACCCTCATGAGTCCAAAATGCTATCTTACAAATATCTTCCTCCTTAATCCTAATTTGGTGATAACTAGATCTAAGATCTAACTTGGTAAAAAACATAGCTCCATTTAATTCATCTTAAAAATCATCAATGACCTGAATTTGAAACTTATCTTAATGGTGTACATGTTGAGCACTCTTCTATAATTGGACACAGTTACGTGCCAAGTATCATCCTTCTTCTACGTATTCATCACTTGGCTCATGTAGGAGTAAGCACTTTGGCTATGTCACTAATGATTCTCTAAAGTATCTCTTTCAACAATTTTTCTATCTCACTCCTTTTATGTGTGGATACCAGAAGGTCTCCATGTCTCTATCGGTTCCCTGGACTAATCAGATGGTATTGATCATGATCCCTCTTAGAGGAAGTCCTTTTAGGCATATCTCCAAGAACAACTGAGTGACGATCAATTATAGCTTACAAATCTGAATGAGTAGGAGCATTAGATTGAGAGACTCCTAATGAACATAGTTGGGCCACAAATCCATCCACTCCTTTCTTAAGAAACTTTTGCATTTGATGAGAGCTTACCATTTCTGGAGATTTTTCCTTCAACCCCCTTAGCTCTACTAGCCTTCCTTTTGATTGAAATCTCATGAATAGTTCTTGGAAGTTCATCCCAATTGTTCCTAATGTAGTAAGCCATTGTACTCCCAAAACAATATCTGCTACACCCATGGATATCGCATACATTGGGGTATCAAGTTGATAATCTCCCATGGATAATTTAATGCTATGAAAATTCCCTGAACAACTAACTGTACCACCATCTGCAATCAAAACTTGAAACTCGAGTCGATATACAGTCAATTATAGACGAGTAGCTAACTTTTGTTGATGAAATTATGAGTACTACCTGAATGATCAACATCAAGTTATCTCTGGCTTTCTTTAGGGAACCCTACCACCTTGAGAGAGCTTCAGGAGCACTGAAACCCGGAGTGCACGTAGGATAAGAGAAATGATTGGTTGAGGATCATGTGATTCCCCATTTGACTCCTTTCATCTTCTAGTATGGGTTCCTCCTCTTCCCATTGGGACCTTCAATATAAACAATTTCTTTTCACTACATTTATGTCCTCACCTGTATTTGCTATCACAATTGGAAACACAAGCCTTTTGCTCTTTTCTCCTCGAATTTGTTGTGATCCAACTTAGTAGGTTGTGTTGAATATCCTTCTCTTGTCACATTAGGCCCTCAGTTTCTAGAATCAAATATTTCTCCTACCCCTGCAAGATAAAAGACTCCATTTATGGAACTAGGGCTAAACATGCACTTCATGCTGAATGATCCTTGAGACCACCCAAGAATAAATCATTCAAGTTTTCCCTCCTCAGAATTGAATCCACCCCTTAAGGATATTTTGGGAATTATTGAATATAACTTTTTAACCATCTTGCTTTGTTGAAGTTTGAAGAGAAGGTCACACATTAAGTTGTCTCTGTGACGCTATTAAGTATTGTGCTTTGGAGTTCTCTCTCCGTAAAATTATTCAAGAGGACGGTGAGCTCCCTTTTTACTTTGATGAGTGTCCTGTCCCAACCTGGGATTTAAAAGTGTAATTTCAAAAAAATTCTCCATTTGGTTTATCCATGTTAGAGGATCCTTACCATCAAACTTGCGCATATCCACCTTTGGAAATAAATTCCTAGATCCTATAGGAGTACTAAAGCTTGTGTTAGTAGTGGTGGACCTAGAATTCTCACCTTGGCCGCTTGAGAACTCCTTTCTTGATTCAGCTATGTAGGTGCTTAACATGTTTCGCATGTCCGACATATCTCCTCTCAGGTCACACATATCCATCTTAATTGAGGAAATTTCTTCCTTGAACTTATTGTTAATTGAGGAAATTTCTTCCTTGACCTTATTGATTTCTTCATTATGAGTAATATCCTCGATTGTTTCACTATCCTTATCCTGAGTCTCCTGAGGGATGCTGTGATTCTTTGCACTCCTCTTTGTTGCAGGCCTGGCCATGATGCAAACTACTACTGTTGAAATAAATCACACAAATGAAACTTAAATTCTCTCAAATTTTTACTGTAATCTCCTTAGTATGTCTTCAAAAACCCAATAAAATCATACTCCAATTCAACAAGATGTGCAAGATATGTAGATTCCAAAAAAATAGTGTAGAAACCCTAATTCTGCAATAATTCACTTAATTCTGCTCCAATTTTTCTGAAACTAGACTGATAGCTTCTTTAATATGTTCTTCAAAAACTCTTTAAAAATAAGAATTTTTTTTTCCAAAATATGAAAGATATTCTCTTCCCAAAATCACCTTCAATATTGAGAAAAAAATCCTTGCCTCTATGGTTCCAAGATCATGCTTTGATACCACTTCTTAGGAAATAACTTGTGCAATAGAAGAATATGATATGAAATATTCTATAAATACTTGATAATAACTAAGAATAACAAGCTTCACTTCCATGAGGGGGAAAACTCCAACATTCTAATGAGAACACACTTCACAACTTGATGATGAAATAAGACTCACAACCTACTATATATACCTATTTATGCCAAGGATATCACCAAGGCCGACTTAGACACACCTATATAAGACTTAGGCCGACCTAAACAACTAAATAACAATATACCAATGATAATATGACTTAATAGAAAGTTAAGATAGCCACAAGCCGACTATTCATAACCCGATGTACAATAATATTAAGGGCGTAGCACAATATGTTGAAGTTTGCATCCATTTTGCACTTTAGACTCTTAAGGGATCAATCTGGTGGAACGTAGCTCAGAGCGATTCCACATGTTTGGGTGTGAAAGAGGACCATGCCTCACATAAAAATACCTATTTGGATGCATTGGAATAGTTCACTTAGTCACACGAGTTGCAAAACGAAAGTTGCACCACTTTGCACTGCTTGCATTCGACTCTTTTTCCATCAAGTGAAAACTGGACACCATGGGAAAACCACTCTGAGATAGCGAAAAAATGAGAGGTTTTTGTAGAGGGGCCCGACATGATCTCATAGGCTTAGATGAAGATTTTGTAATTACTATGGTTTCTGAGTAATACCCCATCAAATATTGTTTCCCTTTTGCACCTTGGACCCTTAAGGGATCAAGCTGATTGAACGTACCTCAAAGTGATTATGCATGTTTAGGTGTGAAATAAGACCATCCCTAGTGTAAATTTACCATGTATAGCATAAATATACCATGTAATTAGAAGATCAATAAAATTCATTGTTTCCTTGCATTTTTCTATATTTTTACTAGAAATATGATGTTTCCTTGAACTGTACAGTTCCGTACAGGGTGATTGTGTTCTCTTTTTCAATCTGTTTGTGTTTCCATAGACCCAATGCATATTTATAAACCCATTTTGATGTTAGGGTGCTTGTTTGGTGAAAGGGAATAAGTTTTATGGGGTTTGTGTTGTTACCCTTGTAGATTTTGATGGAAAAGGGCATGAAAAATGAGGTTTCACCCTAGGGTTTGATAAAATATTGCATGTAAAGGTTGGGTGATTTTTTTTGAGTTTTTGTAGGTGATTTTTAGAAGGTTTGATGTGGTGGAATGTTCTAGAAAGGTGTGGAACCATTCCTTTCAATAAACCCTCCTCATACTAGCATAAAATAAGGATTTTGTGGTTTGGCATGGTGGAGTGAGTTTATCTTGAGACAAATTATGGATCTGAGGGTTTGGATACATGATAATTTATGCCCCAACAAGTTCATGGGGTTGTTGAATGTTTAAAGGTATGTTCCTTTGTAAATTAGGCCTAGTTAGCCTAATGAGGACAATGAAGAAGGTCATTTTTTATGCACATGTTCCAAGACAGTCACTATTGATTTTAAAGTATGTGTTGTAACTCAATAATAGTTATCTAGATTATTAATTTTTTTGTGAATTCATTTGAGAAGTTTTCCTCAAAACACCACTTGGAGCCACACTTTTCACTTTGAAATTCATCATAAAACCCTGTAGCAGCAACTCCACCTTTGTTTCTTGAATTCCCCTGCATAAATAAACACACACACCTAAAACATCCTAATACTAACCTACTCCACTGATCTAAACTATCAAATTCGGCGGAGTAGTCACTATTGGTTATCTAGACTCTCGAAACCCCAATCTTGAGGGTTTACAGACCGAGTTGAGAAAAATTAGTTCAAACTAATGATAAACTCAATGGATACCCTCCTAAATAAATTCAAATGAAAGCTACTTCACTATTCTAACTTAAACAACAAGATTCTAGGCCTTAAACTACCATACAAGCAGTACAAGTTAATGAACAACTGGAAAAACTCATAAAATCACTAAAATAGGGACTTTATTGATTATAAATCTTCAAGAATACAAAAGATCTATGTTTTGCTCAACCTTACATGCTTTATATCACTTCTATAATCACCTAATGATCTCTTTGAGACTTTGAATACATTACATATGACCTTCACATGACCCTTTTCACATTGTTTACATTTCAAAATTCAAATTTTCCAAATTTTCCTAATGAAGGCATTTAGAGAACAAGGTGCTACTACACCAAACATGAACTCCAAAATTATAGTATTTGAGTAAATCTCATTACAATTCCTTAGGTACTTTGTTCTCACAGATATTTTACAATGTCACTCATACATTCAAGATTCTCTTTAAATGTCTACATCATAGGTGCTCATTATGAGATTAACTTCAATTGAGTAACTTGAGTGAGATTCCCTTGCTAAGCTTCACACACTCTTTTATAATGGCTTCAAATTAGAATTGAGATTTGACAAGATCATCAAAATAAGGATGTTGCATTGCTTTTTTGGCTAAGATTCTCTTTGATGGCTCATAAATCAATATTTTTTTGCAAGGAGAGACCAATCAATTTTGAGTAGTTTACTTACAAATACGCAAAGTAAAAGAGAAAAAGAAAGAGCATCCAAAATGGAAATGAAATGAAAATAGATGGAAGGCACTTACAGATAGGCATGTCGGTCTCACAATTTAGTCACTCCTGGTCATACATCTTCACTGGCAGTTCCAAGAAACCTATTGCACACAACACCTCTCATGAATATAGTAAGTTAAAATTTGAGATGCTCTTATAATGTCTACATCATAGCTACTCATGATAAGGTTAACTTCAAATGAATAACTTGAAATTCCCTCACCAAGCTTTGCACACACTTTTGTAATGGATTAAAATCATGATTGAGATTTGTCAAGATCATCAAAATAAGGATGTTGCATTGCTTTTATGGCTAACATTCTCTTGGATGGCTCATAAATCTGCATTTTCTGCAAGGGGACACCAATCAATTTGTAGTAGGTTACTCACAAATAGGCAAAGTAAAAGAAGATGATAGCATTGCCATCAAACAAATTAATGTGTATACAAGTATAAAATAATAAAAACCGATGTGCATACTTACAGATTAATCCAATGAACCATTCGGGTCTGCTCTACTCTTTATTGTGTCAAGTATTGTTTTGTGGTCAGACTCATGGACCTACCACAAGACCTTGTTCAAATTTCTACCCCCATATTTGTCAAATGAACATTGGATGCCACAACAAGATTTGAGTAATGAAGAATCTTTGCTTATGCATAATAAAGTCCCGAAACAAATCCAATATTTAACACCTTATTTGGCACTCCTATGATGGTGTTTTCAAGACGTTAGACAACTCGTATATAATGCACATTCTATCTCTTGAAAGGTAATTTTCTAACAATAAATCATCAAATCACCCTCAAGGTCCTTTGGTGTTAGGTCATGTATCAATGCATAAAACAACCGATAAATGTGAACGTTGGTAATCAATCGGACCTTACTACAAGCAAACTGTATCTTTCCACTTATCAGATCTTGCAATATGATGGTCTCAAATCCTAAAGCTAACCAAATGATAAAGAAATAGCAAAAGATAAGGGTGCAAGGATATGATAAAATCTAAACTATTCCTAGAATGAACAATGTAAATAACAGATATCTGGAATGGACCTATCTCAAATAACTAGTTCTTGATCAACCCACAATGCAATCTTACAAGAACGGTGCAATCTTCTGAGGAATACAGATCTTCAAATCATAGAAATTCATCTACAATCGAACTTAAGCACATTGAATATATGGTCCAGGTTGACTTTACCAGCCTACTACAATCGGATAGTTACTGGGAGTATAGACCAGAGATAGCTACAAACATTCCAAATATGGAGTCATAAACATCATTCATCGAACCAAAACTAATCTAATTCTGAATATTAAACCCTAAACCTTCAAGCAATTTGAAAGATAGAACAAAGGAACCATGCAAGATGAAATAACACAAGAGATTGCACCAGGAAAGCCACAATGTCTGCAATTGTATTAAATCATCAAAATGCTGCAACAATTCCACTGTTTTGTTACAATGATTGCTTCAAGAAACTCACAAAATGCTCTAACTCTTTTAGTCTTACTTGTCTCTATTATATTTCTAGCTAACCCTTACAATGAGGCCAGAATGCCCTTTTATAGCAAATCCCAAGACATGTCGGCCCAGCCAAACATTTTACAAAATAATAAGAACCGCCAAAACAGGTCGGCCAAGGAAGAATCAAACTAAGGCACACATTAAATGCCCTTCACTATCAAGGTCGACCTTGACACAGTCCCCAATGAAGTCTGGTCCAATGCATGCCCTATGATAATAGGGAAGCACAAATCTTGAAATGAGCATTAACTACCACTTCCCTTATCTTTCCTCTGAATTGATGACCCTTGGACCCTCAAGAATATTCCATCCAACTCGGTGATAGGTGGAAAAGGTAAAACCTTAAGTCAGCATTTAATGGAGTCAATCTCTTCCTTTGAATGCTCAACAGTGTTATCCCAATCCTCCTTGTTGGCCCGGTACTTATCCATCACCGCCAAGTAAGTGGCTGCATCATCCAACTGGTGGCTCGTTATAACTCCTTCAGAATCTAGGACATAAACTTCATGCCACCACTCTTTCAGCTGTTCCAGACTTAAATATTTGGGAGCTATCTTCTTCCTACCGGTCATGACCTCAAAGAAGGCAATGCATCCATCATATACTGCAGTAAGATCACTATCAATTGATTTCCTTTGTTTCTGTATCTTCTTCATGGCCTTCTACCTAATCTGCAGAGCCTCAAACCATTCCCAAGGTTCATCCAATCTGGAAGAAGGAAGGATGCCATCTGCAAGTAATTGATCTTTGCCATGTCCTATGATGACTCTTGATTTCTACAATAAGAGATCCAAGTCCTCCTTGTCCTGAGACAACACATGCTCCAATAATTCTTGGTTTGGACTGCATCCTTTCCAATCGATAATATGTCCTTAATTGCACCATCTCCCTTTATCTGTACATCATTCAGCCATTCTACTACAGTTTGAGCTGAGGTTTTCAATTTCTCAATTTTGGAGATGGTTTCCTTGGGCAAAAATCCAGGAGTGGCAGATGAAGAAGGATGGAGGGACTGCAGGGGTTTCATCACCTCCTCCAAGCATTTCCTTAATCTTTCATTTTCTTTATTCAGCTCGTGCTTGGTTTGGGTCTCTTTCCTTAACCTGTCGATGATAACAGCACTAGACCCCTCATACTCCTCTATGTCCTGCTCCATGGAGGCCGGTCCGAGGTTGATAGTCTGAACATGGTAGTCCTGACCGATGACTTCTTCTCTTGTTTTGTCTGCAGTAGGGGTGGCAATATGGATAATCCTATTATTCGTTTCATCTCTTTCCACCCTTGAAACCACCTTTGCTGCCTTCTTTTTCTTCCCCTTTCCAATTTTGGATAACATTTCATCCCAATCCAAGGGAGTATCCTCGACTACCACCTGCTTCTTTCTTGCAAGCTCCTTTTCTAGCCAGTCCGGGGCTGCAGGCTCTACCCGGATTTCTTCTGTTCTCGCTTCTTCCGGCTCTTCTATCATTTTTTCCTCCTCCTCTGTAGTCATTTTGTCTTCCTTTTTCTCAGGAGTTGTTTACTTTGATCCCCTTCATCAAGCCCCACCTCTGGCTGCACTGGTGATGGAGTTCTAACAAGGATATCTTCTTTCTGCTCAGGGGATCTATTCCCTCTGTGATTCTCCAGAGAATCTTCATACATCACCAAAGGGGAAGGATGCTTCTCAATCTCTTCTACCTCGAGCTCCGCTGCCTCACCAAAGAGTGTCCCTTCCTTAAAGGGCTCCGCCTCTCCGCTAGTTTCATGCTCCTCCGGAATTTCCTCTTCAGGTGCGCTTGGTGGAGGAGAAACAACCTTGGATGGTTCTGCGGTTGGTGATTTTGGCAGAGAATCCTTCTTTTGTACAGTATCCTTGGGCGAAGGAGTTCTAGATTTTCTCATGTAGACTTTTGTTTTCTCTCCTCCCGAACTCTCTACATCCACAATAGGAGGCTCATCACCCGAAGCAACCTAACCCTTCTTCTTTGAAGTCCGGGTCATTCTTGTCTTCTTCGGTGGTGGAGGAGCATCCTCCTTTTCTATTTTTTCTGACTCTTCCTCATCATAGGACTTACTAATCACCAAAGTCTTCCATCTCCTCTTTCCTTTTGGCTTCATTTTTGTCTCGGGCTCACCTTCCTTGGGGCCTCTGATCTTTATCTTGAAAGGGGAGCTCTTGGCAGTTTTCCCTTTGGGGTCATCTTCCCCGGATTCTTCTAAGGTAGACATGGGATTGAGATTGCCCATCAAATTGAAGGTGCAGGTTACCTTCTCATTCTCCAGCTCCCAAACTTTGTGTTTTAACCAAGAATGAGTGAATTTCATAACCGGGGCCATTAGGTCCTCCAACTCCGTGACCTCATCCTCATTCCAGTTGATATCCCCAACTGGCCTGTCCTTCACTGCTTCATAGGCGTGGTCTTGTACCAGGTTTCCATCATCCTCTAATTGGTCTGGGATTAACTTGACATTGTACTATCGGATTGCATCAACAGGGAGCCTGGAGTATCTCTTCTTTCTGGCCTCAAGGTCATCTTTGATATTGACCCAATAGTCTTCTACATCATCCTTATGCCTGTACTCCCTAGTGGCTTTCTTCTGTGCTTCTCTAGTGATGTCGAAGTTCATCCTTTTGGAGTGGAAGGAGAAACCATATGTGGCCAACTCTTCTCCTACAGTATGGGCTGATTGGATAGAAGGGCACATTTTCGCTACACCAATTCCAAGAGGGAAGTCTCCACCAAAGCCTGTCTTATGCTTTTCTCTCTTTACCACAGCATCAAATTCACAAATCTGTCTAACAATCTCTAATAGCACAATGTGATCGGTAGGATACCGAGGTAACCTGTAAGGAGCAACCAGGCACCCATCAATTCTGAGGTAGGTGAAGGTGGGGAATTGGATGAACCAGGCTCTGTAGTTCTTTATTAGCCCTTTGGCTCCATCAGACAATCTCATATGCTCAGCATTCTGGAGCATCTGGGTAATATGCATTGTGAAGGCATCGTTGGCTCTCTGATAGTCTTTATGTCCTAGATGCAGCTCTGGGTAAACTTCATAGATTATGTCCTGACCCAATGTCCCTTGTGGATTCAAACCCCTGTATGGGTAGAATCTGGCTAATACATACACCACATATGAGGACATGGTGAACCTCTTGGTCTCTAGGACATTCCTTAGCTGTTTGTCAATTTTCGCACTAATAAGCCCAGCCCAATGGTAGTTAGTTCCTTGCTCAATCTTGCTGATCACATGGACCATCCAGTTTTCCAATACTCCAGCAGTCTTCAACCCTGCTACTCTGCTCAGGAATGTTATCGCATCATAGATATGTGATTTGAATTTAATCCTATGCAATTGTTTGGGCAGTTTAGAGTGATGCAATTTTGGCTTTTCCAACCAAGAGTTAATCATCTGCCGAGCCTTGGCTGGCTCATTCTCATAGTATGTTTTGGCTATGTAAATGTTTAGAGCACATACAGAAGGTAGATCCAGCATGTCGAAAGCTTGTGCAATAGAAACAGGACTGAAGTTTGCCAAAACTCTTCCCTCGGTACTAACCACCCTTTGTGTATCAAATTCATACTGCCTGGCGCATTCGAGAATCAGCTCATAACATTGAATTGCCGGAGGGAATCCTGCCACATGCACTAGTTTGGATTTCATCATTCCTTGCCTCAGGGCTGACAGGTCCTTCTCCGCCGTCCTCTGCTTAAACTCTTCATATCTCCAGGCCCCAACATTGGTGTCAGACACTTCGGACCATACAGAGGATATCCTGCTCTCCGGAAGCTGACTCTTCATATCTAGTCTCAGTCGTTCTGCCTCAGAAAAGGATGACCCTTCCGTGCCACCCTTAGATTTTTTGGTAGCAGCCTTGCTTGATTCGGCCTACACTCACAAAAGACACCATTAGTATTCAATTATTAGGCATATTCCAATCCAAAAGGTTAGCGCAAATCATATAAATCAATTAAAACCTATCGCAACTACTAATCCTTTGAAGATCTAGAAAAACAAAGTAGTCCGAGAAAATATCGCAATCCGGGAAAATCCAGTCAGGGCGAAATTTTGGAGAAATCTGACCTAGACGAATTCCTATCGCCAAGACATGATTAGTCAAACAAATCATTAATACAGCCAAGAATCATTAGATTATCATGAGATTCATGCATTGGTAACAAGAAATAAGCATTTAGTGTTCACTCCATCAATCCTATCTCTGAAAAATCAAACGGGACAAAGCCAGACAGGGAAACCGGAGAAATCTGGATGGGACGAATTTTCGCGGATAGCCCGAAATGCTCCGATAATTACCCCAGCCCGCGGAATGAGCCTAAACTGGGAAAATCCGAGAGCAGAGGAATTCTGCGAGGACCTCAGAAACTCGATAAATGACAGAACGCGAACCAATAGTCGAATGATCACGGGATCTCCTCTATCTAAGTTCTAATGGTCTCAAAAATCGACGGTAATCAACAAAACTCAGAATGCAAAGGACTTCAAATTCTCAAAAGCTCTCAAAGGACAAGCCCCTATGCCAAAACAATGATGCCCTAATTTTAATAACCAGACCTCCGCCATTAAAACCAGGGGAAACTTCAAGGTTTAAAATATCAGTTAATGATTAACCTAAAGCACTCTGAATCCTCACAAGGTGGGGTCAGTGTGATACAAGGACAAGATCGCTCAATCACAACGAATTTTCCGTTCTGGGCCAAACATCGAAGAAAACCCTAACTTCGCACAATATGGTGGATTTTGCACTAAGAAGGTAAATAATCTAACCCAGAACCCCTCAAATGGATGCACCCACTATCTAATGGATAAATGCAAGCTCATAGGGCACAAAAATGGAGATTCTTGAAGAAACGAATCTAACCCCAACTCTATAAATACAGAATCATAATCAAGCAAGGGCTGACTTGAAATTATCATCATTTAGTGCAGAAACACTCAATCATCATGGAAAATAAAAGGAGGGCCAATGATAACCTACCATGGATCAATGCGGATGAAATTCGAGCTCGAGGAAGAAACCACGTAACAAGCACGTCCTTAGCAATGAAAACTTTAACCAATAGGGCTCCAATCAATTCACACGCAAACAATCCAAATCAATCCTCAAAGCTCAAACGAAACTCTTAATCACCAGAGCAGAAGCAAGTGAGCAATGAAGTTAGAATGATGCTTAAAATGCCCTAAATCCGCCCATATACTCATCTGAGCAAAGGTACCTCGGTCATTAATGAGCGACAAGACACTTCTGACAAATCCGGAAACCTGAGCTAAAAACAGAATTTTAGAAAATCCCAAGATACGCGGAAACACAGATTTCACGAAAATGCAGAAACTGGGGAAATGACGAAGATCGGGGAATTTCAGAAAATCCCAAGATACGCGGAAACACAGATTTCGCAGAAATGCAGAAATTGGAGAAATGACGAAGATCGGGATTTTGGCAAAGTCCAGGAAAATCTGCCAGGACCGGAAAATCCCGAATCCAAGCAGAAATCCGGAATCGAAGAATGCAACCAGAAACAGACAAAGAACCAGGGTCCGGGAAAATCCGCCAGAGCTGGAAAATCTCGGAGTTAGGTGAAAACCTGGACTTTGCTTAAAACTCAATTCCAATCAATTCCAGCCTCAAGGCAAGGTCAAAACTAGTAAGACTAACATGTCAAGACCTCAAAATGATAAGTCCAATAAAACCAAAGGTCAAAAGACATCCGAAAAGAGGGTCCCTACTCCAAGTGGGGCGTGTGTGCAAAAACTCCACAACAAATGGCGACTCTGCTGGGGAAATGCTCCTGAGCATTTCAATGACAAACTGGAATCAAGAACCCAGAACTCATGGTTTCAACTCATATATCCAGCCACCGACCCCATGTTCAAACAAAGAAGCTCCTAGTCATTCAAAGTTTCCTATACCAGGTTCAAAGTGTGTGCACATGCGTTCACTACTGTCCCTTAGTTGCAACAAGAACCAGACTTGGTATGAACAAGCTATGTAAAGATTCATACTCTAAAAGTAACCTAGATAGAGCCTCGCTGCCAGTCAGGTGTCCATAGCTCCAACGAGGTTATCGTTGTGATCTTCCTGAACATAGCTCTACTGCCAGCCAGGTGTCCATAGCCCCGGTAGAGATATTCAGATCCCCCTGATAAGTTGAATTCAAGTCTCTTAATTTTCAATATTTTTCCTTTTTCTCTTTTTTTTTTTTTTGCTGATACTTCTTTTCTTTTCACTCATTTCATTCAACATGTAAACAATGAAGTCCACACTCAGGGCTGAGAACCATAGTGGCACTAAAACAGAAAAGGATTTTTTTACCTATTCAGACCTTATAAGGACCTTCTGCAACTTCAGGTATATTAATAGTTAAAAGTATAAGACCCTAATATATTCCAGTTCAAACTGACTAGAAAACCCTTTGCCTTGGCATAAGGATAAGTGATATTGGATAGAGGGTTCGTACCATGGTGTCCTGGAAGGATGATTAAAATTTGTAAGGGAAATACCAAAAACATCAGACCTGCTTTGTCACCATCGTCATACAGATGCATCCAAAGATCCCAAAAGAGAATGAACCAAGAGCAAGAGAAACGCAAACCAAAACAAACAAACCAAAGCAAACCTACTCTAACCAAAACAGAACAAGCAAACCAAAAGGGAAACCTACCCTAACCAAAACAAAACAACAGAAAGCAACCTAAACTAACTATATATAAAGCAGAGAGCTGCAAGCAGCTGAAGACTGGAAATAATGTTTCAAATACTGCCCATTGACAGGCAGTGGGATATCCTCTCCCGTGAGAGTCTTCAAATGGAAGGCATTATCTCCAAGTATTTCAGCAATCTAATATGGGCCAAGCCACAATTTGTCAAATTTCCCATGGTTCCCTTTCTGATCATGAGGTTTATCCCAGTATAAGACGAGGTCAGAAATCCTAAAGGCCTTGACTTTAGCTCTCCTGTCAAACCACCTCTTAACTACCCCCTGATGTTTAGCAAAATTCTCAAGGGCATTGTCTCATTTCTCTTCTAGGTGTAATAATTCAAACAACCGAGCCTCCCTTCTGTCCCCTTCATCATAAAATTGGTTTATAAATTGCAAAGTTGGAATCTTGAGTTGGATAGGGAATACTGGCTCTAGACCATACACTAAGTGATAAGGAGATGTTCCAATGGATGACTTGAGTTTGGTACGATCTGCCCAAAGGGCAAACCGAAGCTGGGTGTGCCAGTCTTTGGGGTTCCTCTCTAACAGCTTACGGATAATAGTCAATAGGTTCTTATTAGAGGATTATGCTAAGCCATTACCCTGGGGATAATAATTAGATGAAAACTTTACAATAATGCCATGATCAAAAGCTCAATTTGAGAATTTCAAAGATGCAAAGGCAGGGCCATTATCATAAACAACAGCAATTGGGCATCCAAACCGATTAAGAATGGTAGATTCTAAAAAATCAATTACTACATCTGATGTACATTGCCTACAAGCAAAAGCTTCAGTCCATCTTGTAAAGTAATCAGTTATAGTGAGAATGTACCTGTGTCCTGCAGAGGATGGTGGGTTGATGGGACCTATGAAGTCCATTCCCCACTGAGCAAAATGTCTTACCTTAGTGACAGACTGGAAAGGAAGTGTTGCACACCTTTCTCTTGTTCCTGCAGTCTAGCAAGTGTGATAGGTCTGTACATGATGGTGAACATCCTTGAACAGTGTGGGCCAGTAATACCCTGCCCTCAAAATTTGATTTGCTGTGGCAATTGTAGAGCCATGACCAGTACCATATTTCTCATTAAAGTCCATCACTCTTTCAGCTTCCTGCTTCCCAAGACACCTCAAATAAATGCCTTCATGATTTCTCTTATACAGAACAACTCCTTTCAACATGAAATCGTCACTTTTCAATCGTAAAGCTCTCCTCTGAACTGCATTAAGATGACCTGGAGGTCGTTGATTCAGCAGATAATACACTAGGTTATCATACCAACTGTCTGGGGAGACCTCTTCAATGTTATAATTCTGAACAGCTAATTCAAGACCTATTTCTGCCATGGTCTGAGTGAGTCCTTGTCCTCTTACCAGCTTCATAGGCTGGATTTCAATGTCATACTCTTGAAGCATGGTCACCCATTTAGCTCTATGCTCACCTAGCTCGTTCTGCATCCGGAGTAACTTAACTGCAGAATCAGGAACAATTGCATACACCTTATTTCTGAGGATATAATGCCTGAATTTCTTTACTGCTCTGACCAGGGCATACGCCTGCTTTTCCACACTTGGATATTTCAACTCAGCATCTTTTAATGGTGTGCTCATAAAAGCAATAGTATTCTCATTTCCCTCATCAGACTTTTGAGTTAGCATTCCAGCACATGAATGGTCTGAAGCAAATGAATAGATATAAAAGGGTTTGATGTAATTAGGACTTACCAACACTAGAGCATCAGCAATGGCTCTCTTGATCTCTGCAAATGCCTCCTTCGCTTCTGTAGTCCATTCGATCTTGGCATCTTGTTTTAGCATTGCATTCAGTGGCTTAACAATTTCAGCAAATCCAGTGATGAATTTCCTGACAAAGTTAATCTTACCAAAGAAAGATTTCATTTCCTTTTTGCTAGCAGGGGGCTGAATCTTCAATATGGCCTCCACTCTCTCCGGATCAATAGAAATTCCCTTTTTTGATATGACATGTCCTAGTAACTTTCCCTCTGTTACTCCAAAAATACACTTCTTGGGATTCAAGGATATACCGAATTCTCTACACTTTTGAAATACTTTGTGCAAATCTGAGATGTGATCCCCTCTGTTCTTCGAAAAAATAGTCAGGTCATCCATATAAATGATGATGCATTTACCTATGATGTCTTTAAAGGAAATATACATAGCCCTTTAAAACGTGGCCCCTGCATTAATGAGTCCAAATGGCATCCTCCTGTAGGCAAAGGTACCCCACTTAGTTGTGAAAGCAGTCTTGTGTTTGTCCTCATACTGGACCATCACTTGATTATACCCTAAATAACCGTCCAGAAAGGACATCATCTAAGATCCATTAACCACCTGAAGCACCTCATCCAAAGAGGGAACTGGATAGTTATCTTTTTCTGATGATCTATTTAGATTTCTGAAATCGACACAAAGCCTAATTTCTCCATTCTTTTTTCTTACTGGGACCAGGTTTGCCACCCATGTTGAATGCCTAACAGGAAATATGATTCTGGCAGACAGTAATTTATGAACTTCTTTCTGTATGAGTGGTTCCAACAATGCGTTGATAGGTCTCTGTCTCTACCTGAAAGGTTTGGCACCTGGCTTAAGGGGTATAGTATGAGTTATGATAGATGTATCATAAGTCTTCAAGTCTTCATAACCCCAGGCTACTATATCTGGAAAACTATGTAAGGCCTCAATTATCCCTCTTCTCTCTTCTGGAGTGCATACCTTACCAATGAAAATGTTCTTAGCATTGTCCTCAGTTCCCAAATTGTGAGTGTCACACTGTCCACTGATCGAATCTTTCTTTGAATCTTGTTCCTAATCTCTGATTTTATCCATATCAAAAATCTGTTCCAATTGTACCATTCCCCTTGGAATAGTATTGGACTTCAGATTCAACACACCTTCTAGTTCCAATTCTGCTTCCTGAGGTTCTGTTTCATCAATGATCTGTGAAGCAAAAATATCTATATTTGTGATGAAGTCAAGAATATGTTTATCATCTTCAAACACCTGAAAGTTAGTAGCATTGTCTAGAACTGATGGCACAGGAGTCAATTCTACGGTGAATTTCTTCAATCCTGACAGAAATAGAGGTTGCAGAGTGCTTGCTGCTTGAGCCAGAGAATCAGCAGTTTGATTCTTCTTCTATGGGATCAGTTGGATATTAAAAGCGTCAAATCCCTCAATGAGGTCCCACACTCTATGTCTATAATTATTCATTCTCCTATCGTGGCATGAATACTGCTTCCTTACTTGTTTGACCACTAACTCAGAATCTCCAAAAACTTGCAGAATCTTAACCTTTTTCTTAAGTGCCAGAAGGAGTCCATGAATTAATGCTTCATATTCTGCTACATTATTGGTGCAATGAAACTGAAGCCTATGAGATGCAAAGAAATCTTTACCTTTTGGGCTGATCAGTTCAAACCCTGCCCCTGCTCCATGCTTGGACTTAGATCCATCAAATTTGAGAGTCCAGTATTCTGCAGGGGTATTTTTCTTCATCATTTCTTTCGGCTTGTCAGTGTTTGAAGAACCCTTGGTCAGTGCAGGTGATTTATCTTCTCTATATTTTTCTGGAGGGTTATTGTCCTTTGTCTCCACTGCATGAGTTGGACTTAGGCATTTCTGTACTTGCTTTACTGCTGTCTAACATAAACAACATTCCTACTCTGAATGAGAAACATTATGAACTCTACACCAATTAGGTAAGAGTAATTATTCAAAGCTTTCCCTTCTCTCTAGATGGGTTTGATTCTCCATACACTGCTTGATGAATTCCTGAAAACTGTCCAATAGACTGATCTAATTATCTTCAGGTTCTTCTTCTTCAAATGCTTCTGTCAATACTTCAACCTGGCTGGACCCTATCTCAACATCAATGGGCATTGTATGAAATATCAATACCTCATCTGAGTTTGACTCTTCATACTGAGTTGATAACATGTAATTTCCCATTCCAACTTCTGATATCAGAACTTCTATTGAAGTATTTTGATACTCGGTTATCATATATTTCATTCTGGGCTCTCTCTCAATCCTAATCTAATTAGACACTCCTTTCCAGGGAAGCCACATGTGAGAATGGTCAGTAGACACATATCCATTCAAAGTCTTGGTGAAATCTCTTCCTAGAATCAAACCATATGCATCAGGGATATCAGCTAGCTGAATATTGATAACCTGCTGGATCCTTGGATCTGAAGCTATCTGCATGTGAATCATGTTTAATTCTCCCACCACACTTACTTCAGTTCTATCCAGCTGGGTCACCTTCTTCTGAGAGTCAGCAGGTGTAATTCCTAGAGCTCTACAAACTCCAAAAGGCATCACATTGGTGGAAGCACTGGAATCCAATAAGCAATTATGCAGATTCTTACCGAATATACGGACAGAGATCATAAATGGTGGGGTTTCTGCTTTCCCTTGAAATAAAGTGGGTTGAGTATCTACTTGGGCCACTTGAGTTATGTCCTTTTCTTTTCCTTTATCCCCAGGGGGAAAATTAGTCTGACTTTGTGCCTGATTTTTTGTCCTCACAGGCTGAGAACTGGACATTTTACTGACGTGCTCACCAGAAGGCTTATCCAAAGACACTGAATGCACATCATAGGTGCCTAAAACAACCTTTCTGATTGCAGGGAACCTTAATAACTCAAATGCAGAAAGATTTACCTTTAGTTTCTTGAACTCCTCAGCAACATATGAAGCCATATGATCCTCACTCATATCAGTAGAAGCTTCCTTAGAAGGTTCTTCTACCTTATCCTTGCTTGCTTGAACAACCTTTTCTTTCTGTGAGTCTGTTATAGCTTGTCTCTCCTTTGAGAGATATTGCTTGGAAACATGTGGATAAGATGGATTATTGCTAACATTAGGATCTGGAGGGGTACTAAAGTTGTTAGGAGGGATGGAGGTGGTGAAAGGTCCTCTAGGCTGCGGACGCCTATGAGGCATATCTCTCAAACCTTGCCTTTGAAACATATATACCTCTTCAACATAAGCTTCCTCCTGATCGAGGGGGCCATTGTCATTCATTGTTTCTTCATCAAATAACTGAGCCACTTCATCTCCATTACAAATCTGATCTGTTTTATCTTCCTGGGAATCAAATTCTTCCTTTGGGACATTTTCTTTACTTGTTGGGAAAGGAGCATGATTTAATACCGGCACAGAAGAGTCATAGGGGTTGGAAGGAACAATCTCCTGTCCATTTGCATTATTTTCTACCTCATACTGGAAGATGGAGGTAGCAGTTTGGAATTTTGGACATTCTAATTCTGAGTGTTGACTTGTCTTATGGAGCCTACACCATCCTGATAGGGCTGCTTCAGCCAGATATACACCACTGGAAGGCTTGTCTTGACCGACTGGCTAATTTGCAGATTGATTGACAATTTGATTAGCAGGCTGATCCAATGGGGTAGGGACTCCTCCATTGTTAGGTCATGTATTCCAAGTTCTACCCTGCACTTGTGATGATCTCTTATCAAATCTTGATCCACTTCCTTGGCCTCTATCGAAGTTTTGCCTCCTATCGTTATTGAAACCTCTATCATTGTTGTAACCTCTATCCTGGTTATATCCCCTGTCATTACGTTGTCCCCTGTCAAAATTTTGCCCCTGTGGAAACTCTCTATTCTGATTGGATTGCATACCCTTCTGAGCAGCTTGTAATTGGCTGTTCTGATTTCTTAGGTAAGTTACTTCTAGATTTAGCTTCTTTATTTGCTCAGCCATTTCATCAATCCTTTCCTTATTTGGATCTCGATAAGGAAGCTGATTTGGGTTACTCTGAGGAGGGACAGGCATTGTAGCAGATCCCAAAGACTGATGCAATACCTCAGAATTCTGCAAATAGGCAGAAAAATTGTTCGGATGTGTTTGATACATTGGCTAATTAATTTGTTGTTGAGGGAAGCTTGTCATAGGGGAGACCTGGCTCATGGGTTGACCAGGGTGTGGTACCATAGGTAATTGAGGAACTGGATTCATGATTGGAGTATGATTAGCAAGCACATGGTTTACTGCCTGAACCTGATTGGGATGTGCAACTGGTCCTAAGGAAGGTAATGGTCCAGTTAAGTGTTGTCTCAAATCTGTACTAAGTTTGATAGCCTTTGTATATGCATCAGTTAGGGTACCTGGAGGATTGGGTCTCCATTTTAGAAAGGTTGCTGTTAGGCTATCCAGAGCTTCATAATAGACTCCTAGGGCTGTATTATCATCTAAAATATATGGATCTTGTAATCTGGTGTATGCACGGTGGAACCTATTATTGAAACTAGATATTGACTCATTAACCTCTCTCTTAACTTTGATAAATTGCAAGTATAATTCGTTGGCACTGATGGGTATTCGGAACTTCTGCAAAAAGGCCTTTTCAAGATCATTCCAATTAAGGATTGAACCAGCAGGGAGATGGTTGTACCAGTAAAAATCCTCTTCTCCTAGTGAATAAGGAAACAACCTACAGGCAACATCCTCATGAACAATCCCTCTGTCTTTGAGGCGGGTTTGAAAAATCCTTATATGTTCTTCTGCGGTCCTGTTTGGGTCATTAACATAGAATTTTGAACAGAAATGCTCAGGGTTTTTGGGCATTACATTGTAGGCATGGAAGAATAGGGGCGATGGGTTATTGGCAAGGAAAGCCATTGGTAAGAGTGGGGGTGGAGGTTGTGGTTGGTTAATGACAGGGTGAGGCTGTTGAATGGGAACTACTTCTGGGATGGGTACAACTTCAACCTCAGGATGTGAAGATATGGACGATGCTGGTGAAGGGATGGGTGACGATGATTCTCCCCTTTCTCGAGTCCTTCTTGACCTATTGGGGAACTGTAATTCCTGTAAGTCCTCCTCTCATGTGGTAGATCTGGTATTTCTCCTATATCTCTCTGGAGAGATGGCGTTTGAGAAATGATTCCAGCCTCAAGGCAAGGTCAAAACTAGCAAGACCAACATGTCAAGACCTCAAAATGATAAGTCCAATAAAACCAAAGGTCAAAAGACATCCGAAAAGAGGGTCCCTACTCCAAGTGGGGCGTGTGTGCAAAAACTGCACAACACCTTATAAGCCACATTCCATTAACAACAACCGACTTGTAGGGTATTCAATATTTTCTCCATCTATAACTAGGGCCTCCAATTTATTTTTGGCCTCAACACAATGACACAAGTAATAGTACGTTCCCTCTTCATTTTCTTCATCTACAATAACTGCATAAACTTTCCCTGCACTGATATGTGCAGCAAATCTCTTGAAATTATTCAACATTATGAATACACTACAAAGTAATATAACAATATGGAATTTCAAAAACTAAGCAAGTAGATATGTTACCTAGTTGAACTAGATCTGATACATGGTCAAAGTCGACCGATGATTCCCTTTGTGTTAGTTCCAATGTCATCAAAGGGTGATATGTGTGAAGTGGGCTAAGATAACTTGTCAACCATTTTTCAACCCACTCCCCTAACTCACAATCATTCTAGGCTTGCATTGTACGTGAAGAAAAGAAGCGTGCCATCTTCTGTGTATTGATAATCCATGAACTTGCATTTGAGCTAAGGAAAGAGTGTATCTCACTCAATCCTATTAGTGTACAACAATCCTCATATGGTGCAATGTTAGTATCATCCATCAACCAAAAATACCTATGAACTGAAGATGCACCTTCATTACCTAGACCCATCGAAGCATTACATCACTTGACAATTGATCTTGCATTTATCAACTTTGCACTGTCTTTATACTTTAACTCTTCTCATGCTAATGCTCTTTTCACTCATGATCCTACACCATCATGCTCCCCCTTTCCATGCTTGGCTTCACAAAAGTTTCACATATGTTGTACACTTGTAATGACATGAATCTTGCTCAACTAGGAGAACATGCGTGAGTTCTCGAACTGTGCTGCACAGTTATCCAACCATATTATATGTCGATCATATGCTATACCACTCTGAGCCAAATCATTGTAGAACATCCAGAAGCAACCTTGCACGAACTCTAGAGAATGTGTGTGATCATCACTAATATAAAAGTGATGCTCCCTTAATACCTTCCTTTGGTCCTTTGTACTATTAGTTGCATGAATGAATGTTATTTGCACAAATATTGAAACTTGTGTGGAGTTGTAATACTGTGACTACACCTCACGTTGTGGTTGTAGGGTGTAATTCTCTACAAAATCAACCACTGATACTATGCTACCAACTAAAAAGGTGTCCTTGCATAGCTTGAATTGTGTGTCCAACCATCAGACTCTATGGGTATGCCTTGCATACCCATACCCTATATTGTCACGAAACATGGACATGAATTGATACACTGAAATATTTTGAATAACCAAATCACACATTTTTGCTTGAGACCCATCTTTTGTAGTGTATGCCACCATTTTATACTTCTCAAACTCTACAAGTTTTGTCCCACCTCATTTGTGCTTTCCATATGTTGGCATACTATCATACATTACAAGCCACTGCAACGCTCACATGAACCATCCAAGCATGTTGTCCTGTAGAATATTTGTCCATCCTCTATTTCACATAAAAAAAATTATAAGAACTCTCTTGAAGATTTTGGTGGGGCTTCTATGCCACAATCTTGCAAAACATGTTAGTATGCAAATCACAACATATAGAATGATAAACATCATAATGGTTAGAGAATTCAATATGTAGTCTACAAAAAAAATTAGTGCATGTGTGATTTATCTTGACATAAAAGGTTTAAGCATTTCAAAAAATCTTTGACAAATACTAATTTGAGGATAATCCATTTGAAATTTACGAAAAAAATGGGTTTGAGTCATATCCAAAAAATGTTTTGGATGTGGCTCACGATTTCGACTACCGATTCTCCTTCTTACCACATCCCTTTGATTCGAAGATGTCCTTGTGTTATTCTTCCAATACTCTTCAATTAGTGTTCTCAATGCTTCAACAACTTTTTTATCTTTTTGTGGCAGTCTCCCCGAGAATGCCCATAATTCATTTTAATCAGTGCCCTCAATTCTTTGTCACCTTTGAATGACTTTTGATAAAGTTTTTCTACTAATTCTCATTTGTTCACTCATCTTTCTAATGAGATGATTTGTCTTTGTTTCTCTGCTTACCAAAGTCGATGTAATGACACGTTGTGTGACGTTGCTATCCTTTGAACGTGAGGTCTTACCCACACTCTCATATGCATCCATTAGATTCTTCACAATAGTGTTTTCAGTCGATCCATTTGATGTTCTCAACCCAAGAGTCTTCATGTTGTCTCTATACTTTATACCCTGCATCATTTCAACAAATAGTTGACATCTTGCGGTCTCATTTAGCCTTTCAAAGTATAATTTTCAACTCTTATCAACATATCTTCTACAAGTGCGTGCTGGAATCTTACCATCCATGTGCTACAAAATATCCTCATTAATATTAATCAAATACTTTGGATTTCTACACAAAATTATAGGTGGTGTTCTCCTAGGTACATACATCTCAACATTACAAATTTCATCAACATTTAATTGAGGTGGGATAGATTGCGTACCTTTGATTGAGGGTGGAGTAGAAGACATACCTTGAGATTCTCGTGGGGATGATGGCATACCTTCTTTGTCAAATCCAAGTGATGATGTACTCTCAACTTGAGATGCTTTGGATGGTGTCCAACCATATTCACTTGCGATAGATGGTGTCCCTCCATATTCACTTGTGGTAGTTGGTGTCCCTCCATATTCACTTGTGCTTAATGGTGTCCCTTCGTATTCACTTTCCATAGAGGGTGTGTCTCCAACTATAGTATCTGAATCTATCTTACCATGATGCTTTCACATTCATGCCCTTTGTGTTGCCAAATCCTGTTCTCTTTTTGACAGTTGAGGTTCCTCTTCAGTTGGCTTGTTTTTTTCAATAGTACCCAATTTCTTCTTTTCATGATATGCCACCATCCGTTCTCTCTCCTTTGCTTTGAAGGTTTCATACTCTTCATCTGTTAGTTTATTCCTTCTTCGTTTCTTTGGCATGGCAGATAATTTTGCTTATAGCATGGTAAAAGGACAAATATTAGTTGCTAAAGTATTTTTCCATTCAAATAAATGAAATATATGTCATTCAAGACTTTATAAAAAATACTTACAATCATCTTGTACAAGACTATTTCTAGCATAGAAAATGGTGGTGCACGGGCATGCCATGATTACAAGATAGGAAAAATTACATTGCTTTCCTTGTGTAAATGGGGTGTTAAAGAAGGGTTTTGATGAAATGTTTAACCTTCCATGTAATGGTTGTTTGAGTTTTTGCAAGGCATTTTTGAAGTGTTGTTGGTATTGGTGAGGTCTGGTAAGCCTAGTTGTCAAGACTTTCAATAAACCCTAGGTTATTTGCATAAAAGTTGAGGGTTTGGTGGTACAACATTTTAGAGGTCAAGGCTCTGAGAAATAATGGTTGAATTTGTTGTTTAGTAACACAATTAGTGACTGTTAGTTGATATTTGGTGAAAACAAAGAGTTTTGGAGGTACCTCCTTTGTAAAAGAGGGCTAATTGGTGGCCTACAAGGCAAGGCAGCCTATTGGTTTTCAATATTGTTGCAAAGAAACCTCTTGAAACCTTTTGGTATTGTGAGAACCCCAATCCTAATACCTGCAAAACAATGAGAACAAACACATTAGATTAGAAATTGCAAGCATGAACAAGGATTCCCCATGAAATCCATTTACAAAACTAAAATTAGGAAAAAAAAATAATGAAGAACACAATGAGAACAATAAAATAGATTGAATCCTAATTTAAATTAGCAAACTCATGATCCCATGGGGGAATTGGTGCCAATTTGATGTGAAAATTAGCCCTTTCCCAACTCCAATGATGCAAGATTGATATATGTTGATGAGTGTTGATGAGTGATCCACTTTGTTGATGAAGATTGAGTGCTCCAAGCTAAAAACCTGCATTACCTAGCTAAAATTCAATGGTGATGGATGAATTTGATAGATATTTGAGCATGGTAACTTTGCATAATTTGTGGATGATGAAATGAGGATATGAGCTCTTCATTTATAGAATTCCAAGATGGATGAATGTCCAAATTTTAGCAATGTGAGACTAATATTCATCCAATGGCAAGATGCCACTTGTCAACCTATGAGTGGATGAAGGATGTGCAAGTTTTGAGGATTGTGCCAATAAATGCTTATTTTTGAATTTCAAATTTGTTGAAATGACTTGCAAGAGGGAATTGAAAATGAAATAAATGCCACTTGGCTCAAGGCAAAGGACATGTAAGATGGAGTAAATGCCTTGTTGGATGTACATGTCAACTTGGAATTTTGAATTCAAACTTGGAGGAATATTCTAAAAGATACCTTGTTGAGGAAAATAGGGATTTAATAAATCAATTAAATTTATTTTCATGTGCAAGTGGTAAAAGCTAGAGGATGGGACATGAATTAGAATTAAATTAATCAAGGGTTAATTAATTTAATAGGAGATTAGATGATGTGACTTATTTGACTTAGATTTTAGGATTTATTTAAATCAAATAATGAGAAGAATGTGATAAGAGATTAATTAAATAAAGATTTTGATTTATTTAATTAAAAGAGATGATGTTAGATTAAACCAAATAAGGTTTTAATTTATTTAATTTAATAGATAGACTTTAGAGATTTAATCAAATAAAATTAATTATTTAATTAAATAGGGATAATTATATCAGATGATTAATTTAATTATCGAGAAGAGGTGACTTAATTAGATAACTGATTTATTTAATTAAGAGAGGAATATTGATGAATTTAACCAAATAAGGGAATTTGTTTAAATGGTTAGACCGAGGGATGATTCAAGATGAAACGATGTTAGTAGTCAAGATCAGATGCACAATGTCAATCGATATATTTTATGTGTCTACATTTTTCCCCCCTTTGAAGCAATGCACTCGTTGTGTTGGTTCAAAGAATAAACAATCTCGATCAAAGCCAAAAAAAATTGTTATTTAAAATCTTGCCCCACTGTACCTGGCAAGAGAAAACATGTCAATATATTGCCCCCTCGAGAGATTGGACGAAAATTTCAATTTTTGAGTGATCTCGAGAAAAAAAAGGACAAGGTGCCCGATAGGTCCGAAAAGGCTCCAGGAGGCCAAAAACATGTCTAAACGAAATAAAATGATTTAAAACAAGCCTCAACTAGTCAAAACAGCTTCAAGGGTCCAAAACCCTAGCAGGACAACCAATTAAGGTGAAAAAACCCTAATTTTCAAGTTGAAAAGGGGCCCGAGGGGTCACTTTCAATTCATTTTCACACACTGCCACTTAGCAACTTGAGATTTGAGCTTTGACCTCCTAACGATATGGCGCAACGACAACTTCCCTTACACATTTCTGATTGAGTTTAGATGTTCTAGCTGCCACTCGACATTGGGGCCCTGGTAAGTGATCCATCGATCTTAATTTTTCATTTTTAGCCTTCATTTAATGCTTTCAAAGTCGGTCATTTTGCAGCGGTGCTATATAACGCCGCTCAAAAATCAAACTATGTTGCTTGGTATGATATTGCGCCGTGGTGGTGCATTTTGGAGTTTGAAAACTCCAATGGTGAGCTTGGGGCTGGCGGGGTGATTTGCAAAGTGCAATGCAACGGTCTTTTATTTGTTCAGAGTGCGCCACTGGGAGGGAAAGTGCACTGCGGCGGTGCCATTTTGGTCTTTTTGTGCCCTAGCATTGGAGTTTGATTAAAAATCAAACTATGATGCCTTCACAGATTCTGACGCTGGAGATATTTTTTGGATGCTCAGTGAAAGATTTTTCAAAAAATTTAACATGATGACCCCTCTTGATGCAAGATGCAGCGAGGGAGCTCTACTCCGGGGAGCATAGGTTACGGGATCTGTTTTGCTATTTGTGCGACTTGAGTGACAAGGATCAGGATCGACTTTGTGACATGGGGCTATGGTACATCACTTATGCATTGCCCATTCGCACTCACCTAGGGATGTTGTCAGCGCTGGCTAAGAGATGGCATAGTGAGACCTCTTCATTCCATCTTCCCACTAGCGAGGCCATTGTCACCTTGGAGGACGTTTGGTGCATTCTACGATTGCCGATTCATGGTCGGCGAGTCATTTTTTATATGGACGAGGGGCGTAATGCCTGCCACAAAGTCTTCACCACAAAGGATGTTGTTATATGCGAGGGGCAGATCGAGCTTGAGAGACACAAGGCCCTAGCACCTCCTTTTTGCTTGGTTGTTGCGGCTGTTATTTCAGGTCTCGTTGCCCCAGACAAACAAGGCTGATACTTCAGTCCCAGTTGGGGATATTGCTAGGAGCGGATGGTTCACGATAGGCTAGTTCATTTTGCATGGGGGCCTGTTCTTCTTACCTCTCTTTACAAGGACTTGCACGAGTATGTCTACATGGATGGCAGAGCATTCAGAGTAGGGGTGACACTTCTTCACGTATGGGCATGGGAGCACATTGTTGTGCTATGGCCCCAGATCTTTACAGTTTCGATGATGCTAGATGATCCCCTCGTATGGCACTATAGAGGTGATGTGTCTTTCACACACACAGGTGAGCACGAGATCCCCTATTGGAGGAGGGTCTTGGATGAGATGCAGGCTTTTACATGGCACCCGTACCTTGGTCGGCTCAGATGGGCTAACGATGCAGATCAGTTGTTCTACACCTGCTAGGATCAATACATGCAGGGGCATGAGCACATGATGATGGAGAGGTATCTTCCCGGGTGCATGCAACGTTAGTTTGGTGAGCCCTAGGATCGTTCTGATGATGACTATGTGGCCGTCTTCACCCACACCATGACACAGGTTTCATGGGGGCGATATATTCTTGCCTTGGAGGCTGTCGACACTTTCATATAGTTGGTGGATCAACCATGGGCCTACGATCAGGGGCCTACAAATCCAGGTGCAATACAGGCATATAGGGATTGGTTCCAACCTCTGCTACGATTGACTATTCTAGGTGTAGACCCTGATTGACGGAGGGTGAGAGGTAGAGGGGGAGGATGAGGATGGAGGGTTGATGCACAACATGAGCAACCAATAGGGCCTCTAGTTCAACCAGGTCAAGCAGATGTGTCGATGCCAAATCAACAGTAGGTGCCACCAGGTGTACTACCATAGGTTGGGGATTAGCCACAAGTACAACCACGAGCACAGCTAGTCGTACAGCTAGTAGGGCAGGTGGATCCCCGAGATGCATTGATTGCACAGTTACAAGCTCAGGTCCAGGCCGTGATAGGGGAGAGGGATCAGGCTCGAGTTGAGAGAGAGAAAATGAGGGCTGAGAGGGATCAGGCCATTCAACAGAGACAGGCTGCAGAGTTACAGGCAGCCACAGAGCTAGGCAGGATACAACAGTTAGAGAGTATGGTAGCCTCCTCCTCCCATGGTACAATGTTCATTCGATCCTACAGGGATGCTATCTTAGAGGCTAAGTACTATCAGAGGCATTATCATGAGGCCATACCCAGAGGAGGATGGGTCCCAGAGTACTTGCAGTAAACCAGCTACAGACCAGTAGAGGGTCACAATGACAGGCGCGAGGGCAGCATACATGGGGACAGAGCTTGATCGAGATGATATGATACTTTTTGTGTCTTATGGGCTCCTTTTTGATAGCCTGATGGGCCTTTTTGTATTTATTGACATACATGCACAATGATCTAATTATTTTGCACTATGACAGTTACATTATTGATGATATATATGAGTCGATGATAATTTTGATATGATGCGACGTGTACCATTTATTTATGCATGGATGATTTTATTTCTATATGTTGTGCAATGATGTTTATGATGCTATATGATGTATTTTATGGATGCATTTATTTCCGATGATACATGCATTATGTAATGATTATGACTAACAAATCTATATTATGTTAACTTATGATATGTAGATGTATTTATGTGGTGTGCAATGATGTTGTCTATATGACAATCTATTTATGTTGATGCAAATGGTGATGTGATATGCAATATGGATTGTAATATGCAAAATGGTATGGTATATACGTGAAATGTTATGTGAATTGTGCTTATATATGAGCAGATTATGGATGGATGTACGCTTTGCATGTAAAGAATTTTTTCTATTTATGCTTATGTGGGATGATTTATGATTTATGATGCTATTTATGAGATGAAATGGATGATGTAATGTGATGGTCATGATATGATGCAAATGAGATGGTTTTATGTGATGCTTAGAATAAAAAATATATATTATCCTAAACATGTTAAATGATAATGTAATGTATAGGATGCATTTAATGTGATGCAATATATGCAATGATATGATGATGTTTTATGCAAAAATGAACGTAATATTTGAGGTGACCTTGTGATGTTATGCAAGTATGTATGCAATGGATTATGTATAATTCTTATGTACCTATTATGTATGATTATGCAGTAAATGATAATGTGAAGTGACTATCAAATGCACATGACTGTTATGTGATGATTTATGTGATGAATGTAATGTGATGCAATGTAATAAAATGGATGTGCTTATCTATGAAAAAATCTTATAATGCCATATTTATATGATGATGGATATGTAATGCATATGTTTACTATATGATACACATATGCAATATGCCAATGATTTGTGGATGCAGGATCGATGATGATGAGGATGGTGATGATTAACTGTCATAGTACCTTGTTAGCACGATAAGCAAGAATGGATGAAGGAGAAGAAGTCGTTTCAACAAGACACAAGATAATGAGAATGCAAATGATGATGATTACTTGCCGAGGAGTTGGTATTTTCAAAGGGCCAATTTCCTTATGTTTGATAACACACGTGGTACGATGTATCAAGGTATAGAAAACTAGGATGACATGGTACCTAGTGTGATGGACTTTGACTTGACAAGCAGATAGGAGTATTCTTGTTCACACCTGACATACGAAAACCTTGCTAGGGTGCACTTTAGAAGTTTCAAACACCTCAAACCAAAACACAGAAAGGTAAACCTATCAATGCAATAGTCAACAAGTTGTCCAAAACTTCCTCCATTCATACCTAACAAAGCAAGTATTTTCCAAGGTTATATTACAAGAACGTCCAACAAGCACAACAGACAAAAGATAATGATAATTTCCCCATTCCTATTTCTCTAAATCCTCTTGTTTGGATATCATCGAGAAGTCCTTGGAATGAGCACAATAAGATAAGTTAAAAAGATAAAGACCAAGTAAACAAACAAGTTCATGTTCTTCAATACCACTAACCGAAAGGGGATGTGTTTTCAAGGATAAGAACAAAAACTATTGCCAAAAGATAATGCCCATTGTAGGAAGGATTCATCCTAGGACATGTTAGTGGATAGCGGCACGTCATTTCGTTTATCCAAAGCATTCTTTCAAATGATTGATATGGGACCAAGTGGATGATAAGTTATCGACACAAAGAGATGACCAACTTGTTTACACATTGACTTAGACCTAAGACTTGATGTTTTGAGTTTTCACTTTTCGCTTGCTAGACTTTTTTTTTATTATCTTACCAAAGATTGAGGATGACGATTGTTTATTATGGGTGGTGTTATTGCAGGTGTAAGTGAGATGAGATAGATGGATTTTTTCTAAATATCTGGATGTTTTTGATCTTTTTGAGATGTTTTGAGGTTGTTTGTAGTATTTTTGAGATTTTCAAATGTTTTGATTTTTTTATTTTTGAATGTTTTGGGGTTTTCTGAGATTTTGACCAAGAGGCTAACCTAATGACCTGTTCTAAGGTCCTTGGGGGTTGATCAAAAAAATAGCCTTGCCTACATTATATACATAGAGACCACGTAGTTCGACTGACGAGTGAACTGATTTACAGATGATGATATACATGATGAGATGTCAGTTTATTATGACAAACACCTAAAGGACTGACCTAAGTGTCTCAGGGGATGATCAAAGATCAACCTTTCTTACGTTCAAGCTCAGAGACGATGTAGTTCGACAAGATGACTCTATTTTTTACTTTTTGACCTGTTTTGGGATTTTGATATGTTTTGAATGTTTTTGGATTTTCTGATGTTTTGATGTTTTTGGATTTTCTGATGTTTTGATGTTTTTGGATTTTCTGATGTTTTGATGTTTTTTGATTTTTTGATTTGAGGATCTTAAGAACATACATGAATCTGATCCGATAAGAACATGCCCCCAGTGTGAAGCAATAGACTACTCTGATAAAGGCAGGACAAGCTGACCTTGAGGATGGGCCGAGTAGTACCAGGAGGGATCATGATACAAAAACAGGACCAAGCTATGATGCGAATGCAAGTGGATGAGTGATGGATGGAGATCCAAATGCGATGGATGATGGAAGCGTGATGGATGGATGATGCAAACAAGTTGTAAAGATCCCGGTGGATGGAAAGTGCTTATTTACACAAGGCACCTGTTTGCCAGGTTTTCACCAAGGTACTTGTCCAAAGTGCCACCGTAGTGGTTTTCACTAGAGGATGATTTTTCTCTTCAATCCTTTTTCTGATTTTTTTGGATTTTTTTGCTTTTTTTTCTTTTTTTTGTTGTTACCAAGATGCCTGTTTGCCAAGTTTTCACCAAGGTACCCATTTTTTTAGGACTTTTTTGTAATTTTTTTTCTTTGGTTCTATACCTTGAAAGGTTTAGGCATAGAACCTTTTGAGGTGAGAGCTATTCATGGGCTCTTGCAGAGGTTCCCCTTTGGGTGTTGATAACTGATATGCCCCTGACTTGTAACTTGTGATAACAATGGTCCCAACCAATTGGGTTCAAATTTTCCTTTGCTGCTTGGGTTTGGGACATTCTTTTGATTCTCTTTTAATACAAGTTCTTCAACTTGGAAAGTCCCGCTTTTGATTTTCTTATTATAGATCCTTTTGAGTCTATTTTGATAGATTTGCAGGTGATTCAAAGCATCTATACGCCGCTCATCCAGGAGCTCCAGCTCATTCAATCTTGATACTCAGTACTCTTCATCTGTAATGAGGTTTTGTAGTGATATCTTGAGTGATGGGATCTCGATCTCAATGGGGAGTACTGCTTATGATTCGTAGATCAGGGAGAAGGGGGTGGTGTCAGTGGGTGTGTGGATACTAGTTCAATAGGCCCAAAGGGCAGGATTAAGCTACAAATGTCAGTCACGACCTATGCCATTGACTGTTTTCTTGAGGATTTTCATAATGGTTTTATTTGTAGCTTTTGCTTGGCCATTGCCTTGGGGATAGTATGGGGTGGAGAAGCGATGTTGGATTTTGAATTTTTTGCATAATTTATAGACCTCCTGATTTTTGAATGGTGTCCCATTATCTGAGATAATGGCTTGTGGAACACCATAGCAGCAAATGAGATAGTTCAAGATGAACTTTGATATATGCTTCCCAATTATATATGTCATGGCTATGGCTTCCACCCACTTAGTAAAGTACTTTGTTGCGGTTATGATGAATTTGTGACCGTTAGATGAAGTGGGTGTGATTTTTCCAATGCGATCAAGTCTGCACTACGAAAAGGGCCATGGTGTGACGATAAGATGAAACTCTTGAGTTGGAGCATGGATGAGGTCCCCATGTTGCTAACATTGTAGACACCTTATGGCATGGTCATGTGCTTCTCGTTCCATTATGGGCCAATAATACCCTATCCTCAATATTTTCTTGGCTATGGTCATTCCACTCAAGTGTGAACCACAAATACCATTATGTACTTCAGTTAGAGCAGTTAATGCCTCCTCAACATTTAAGCAGCATAGTAGGGTTCCTTCTATGCTCCTACGATATAGGGTATCTCCTAGGATGACAAATCTGGATTCCTTTTTAACAAAGGTTCATTTTAGGTTTGAGGGTAAATCGATGGGTATGACTCCTATTCGAAGGTATGTGTAAATGTTGTGGTACCAAGGATCACCGGGACCAACAATTTTGCACACAAATTTTGATTCTAGTACCTCGAATGCAGGCACGAGAAGTTGCTCTATCAGGAATTCATATTTTGGAACGTTCTGAGGGATGTCGAGTAAGGATCCAATTGTTTCCATGGCATTTGCTGCTCTATTGTTGGTCCTAGGAATTTGCTCAAATGTAATTTTGATGAAGGATTCTTTGAGGGTCTCTACCAATTTCTTGTATGGAGTGAGCTTGTCATCCTTGGTTTGGTATTCATCATTCACTTGATTTATTATCAATTGAGAGTCCCCGTATACTTTGAGAGCTATAATGTTCCACTGTACTGCTATTCTAAGACCTATGGTTAAAGCCTCATATTCTGCAATGTTGTTGGTGTAGGGAAATGCCAATTTGTAGGACCTTGGTATGAAATCCCCTTGTGGGGTGATAAAGAAGACACCGGCTCCTGATCCATGCTATGTGTATGAGCCATCAAAGTACATTTTCCAGTGGTTAGCTATGTTGAGACGGAAAATAGACTCATCTGGAAACTCTAGGACGAGAGGATTCTCTGAATAGATTGGTGCTTCTGCAAGTTGATCTGCAATGACCTGGACTTTGATTGCTTTCTGCTCCACATATTCAATGTCGTATTTTGATAGTATCATCACCCATTTTTACATTCTTTGTGAGCATTGCCTTTGATAATAGGTACTTGAGAGGGTCAATTTTGGTGATGAGTTTAATTTTGTGTGCCAACATGTAATGTCTGAATTTCTGTGATGCAAACACTACTGCTAGGCATGCTTTCTCAATGAATGAATAGTTTAGCTCATGCCCAACCATTGTTCTGCTAATGTAATAGATAGCCCTTTATGTTCCATTTTCGTCATGCTGAGCTAGGAGATCTCCAAGGGCTGCTATTGTTGTTGATACGTATAGAATCAATGGTTTTCTTGGGATTGGTGGCATTCAGAGTGGTGGTGTTAGTAGATATTCTTTGATTTTATTGAATGCCTCTTCACACTTGGTATCCCATTTGTACATTACTCCCTTATGGAGTAGGTGAAAGTATGGGTTCTATTTGTCTGCCAACTGTGCTATGAATCTTTGAATGGATTGGATCCTGCCTTGGAGACCTCTCAATTGCTTTAATGTTTTTGGTGCCTCCATTTCGAGGATTGCTTTTACCTTTGCTGGATCTACCTCAATACCTCTCATAGACACTATATATCCTAACAATTTTCTTGATTGCAAGTCGAAGACGCACTTCTTTGGGTTTAATCTAACTTTGTACTCTTCCAGTCTGTCAAAGATGGCACTAAGGGTTGCTATGTGATCTTTTCTCTTTCTGGACATAGCTAGAATGTCATCAACATAATATTTGACTATCTTATGAATCGTGTCATGGAATATCAATGTCATGGCCCTTTGGTATGTTGCTCCTGTGTTCTTTAAGCTGAATGACATCATATTCGAACAGTAGGTCCCCCATGGACAAGTGGAAGTTGTTTTGTGTTGGTCCTCTTTAGCTATCATGATCTGATTGTACCCTAAGAATCTATCCATTAGTGACATCTCATGTCCAATTGTCATGTGTATGATCATATCAATGTTTGGAATTGGGAAGTCATCTTTCAGACATGCTTTATTCAACTCTTTGAAGTCTGTGCAGATTCTGATGTTCCCATCAGGTTTTGAAACAGGTACCAAATTTGACACCCATTCTGGATAATCTATCGGTCGGATGAATCCTGCATCTAATAGTTTTTTAGCTCCATTTGACTAATAAGGCGATCTAAGGGTGCATGTTTCGAATATTTTGTTTAACAGGCTTTGCTTCTGGATATACTACTAAGTGGTGAACCATGATCTTTGGATCAAGCCTTGGCATGTTAGCATAGCTCGATGAGAAGTTTATTTGTCTTTCTCTTAGGAAGGCTACTAGGAGCTCTTTCTCTTCTGATAGTAATGATTCTGCATAGAATGTGATGTGGGGGGTGTCCTCTATTCCTAGATTGACTGGATTGCATTTTTCTATGAGGACTGCTGATTTTTCTTGATGAAGAGCTCTAAGAGGAAGATTGAATCCCCCATCCTCGAGAACCTCAGAGAGGTTTTCACCATTGGATGCATCCTTTCTTTTTACTTTTTTTTGGTTGGAGAGTGCCACAGTGTGGTATTCACTCAAGGACTTAGATATGATTCTTAATTTTTCACTTTTGTGACTAAGGGATTCAATCGTTTTCCCATAATAGGCATCTGTATCTAACTCGATTATGAACCCTACTTTATGATCCCCCTCTGGAATGTTATCCCACAGTCCCATGAATTTTGAGAGCACTTCATCATTTTTGAATGTATCAAGAACTGGTGGTCCTCGTTGGTCATAGTCGATGAGTTGGGGATATACTAAGTGGATCTCATGATTTTGGTGGTCTGGTTCAAAAGATAGGGTGCTAATCATGCAGAGAGTGGTATCCTTAAAAATCCTAGGTAAATTGGGTGTGGGATCCTTGTCATTGCTACTACTACAGACATCAGTTATATCAAATGTAAAGTTATCTAAGACACAACCTATAGATCCGGTAGGCATAGTTCTGTTGCGGTTGGCTGAGGAGGATTATTAACCCTTCTAACTAGAGGACTTTGGCTACGTATGGTTATACTTAGAGGGGTACATCCAAGGCCAAGATTTGTTATCAGTCATGTCTCTGGCATGATAGGTATTATAAGCCCATTGTCGTTTCTCCCAAGTCTTTGATTTCTGTCATAGCCCATTGCGAGCATCATTTGTAGACCCTTGCTTCTGTCATCCATTGGTAAATTAGCTACTGGTCTTTCATCTTGATATAGCCTATGAGATGGATCTACCTCAATAACTTCTTGACCAAGATCCCCCCATCTTGTAAAGGTGGGATAATCCACAAGAGACGTTTGGGATGTGGAGGCTTCATTTATTTGCAGATGTCCCCGTGATCTAGGAGATTGTGGTAACTCTCCTACCACAAAATCATTATTAGGGAGCTTGTAGTTTCTGCAACCATTATCTTGTATGATGACTGTTGTGCAGTTTTTGCACACACGCCCCACTTGGAGTGGGGACCCTCTTTTTGGACGTCTTTTGACCTTTGGTTTTATTGAACTTATCTTTTGAGGTCTTGACATGTTGGTCTTGTTGGCTTTAACCTTGCCCTGAGGCTTGAATTGGCTAAAATTGAGTTTTAAGCAAAATCTGGGTTTTCACCTAACTCTGGGATTTTCCAGCCCCGAAGGATTTTCTCGGGCCCTGGCTCTCTGTTTGTTCACTGCTGAGTTTTTTGAATCCGAGTTTATGCCTGAACCCGGGATTTTCTGGTTCTGGCATATTTTCTCAGACTTTTCCAAAATCTTGAACTTTGTTATATTTCCGGTTTCTGCTTTTTCACGAAAGTTGTCTTCATCTGGATTTCCGCGTATCTTGGGATTTTCGGAAATTCTGTTTTGGGATCGGGTTTCCGGAATTGTCAGACGCGTCTTGTCGCTCATTAATGACCAAGGTACCTCTGCTCAGACGCACAAATGGATGGACAAAAAACCTTTTGGGCATCATTTTTTCAGCTCTATCATTCATTTGCTTATTGCTTTGGCAATTGAGAGCTTTCATTCGAGCTTTGAGCAGTGATCCTGTGTTGCTTGCGCGTGGATTGTTTGGTGCTGATCGAGGTTTGCATTGCTAAGACGTGTTTGCTTCGTGGTTGCTTCTCCGACCTTGAGTTTTCGACTGGATTGATCCATGGTAGGTCATCATTGGCCCTCCTTTTATTTTGCATGATGATTGAGTTTTTTTTGTGCTGAATGGTGGTCATTCTAGGTCGGCCCATACTTGGTCACGAGTTTGTTTTATCAAATTGGGGTTTGACCCATCTTTTCGTGAGACCTCATCACCTGTTCCTTCTGTGTGTGATCGTATTTATTCATTAGATGATGGGTGAATCTGTTTGGATGATGTCCTGGGTTGGTTTTTATGTCCCCTAAGTGTGTATTTTGCCATATTAAGTAAGGTTAGGGTTTTTGGTGCTCGGCCCAGAATAGTGAATTCTTTATGATTTGTCCATTGGCCGCTTGTATTGAACTAACCCCTACCTTGTGAGGACTCAGAGGAATCTGGATTCTTCTTTAGGGATAGTTTTCCAAACCTTGAGCGTACCTTGGTTATCATGGCGACGAGGTTTTTTTCATCCGATTTAGGGCATCACCATTTCACCATGTGGACTCGTCATTTGAGAGATTTGAGAATTTGAAATCCTTTGCACTCTGAGTTTTGTTGAATGGCGTTGATTTTGGGACTATTAGAATCCAAGTAGAGAAGGTTGCATGATTATTTGATTAATGATTCGCGTGTCGTAGATCGTCGGGTTCCCGTGGTTTCCGCGGAATTTCGGCGCACCCGGATTTTCTCGATTTAGGCTAATTCCGTGGAGTGGAGTAATTTCCGAAACATTTCGAACTATCCGCAAAAATCCATTCCCTCTGGATTTCTCCGGTTTCCTAGTCTGGCTTTATCTTTTTCTGATTTTCCAAAGACAGGATTGATGGAACAAATGCTAATTGCTTATTTCTTGTTGCCAATGAATAAACTACATGATAATCTTACGATCTTTTTCTTGTATTAATGATTTATTTGACTAATGGTGCTTTGGCAGCGAGAATCCGTCTGGGTCAGATTTCTCTAAAATTCTGCCCTGACTGGATTTTCCCGGTTAATGTGATTTTCCCGGATTGCTTTATTTTTTTAGACTTTCAAGGATTGATAATATGCGATGGATTTTTTAATTGCTTTATGTGATTTTATGCTAACCTTTTGGATTGGAATATGCATGATAATTGGTACTTATGACGATTTCTTGTGGGTGTAGGCTGAATCAAGCAAGGCTGCAGCGGGAATTCCAAGGGGGACAAAGAGGGGTCCTCCATCTTAGAGGCAGAAAGGCTAAAGTTGGACATCAAAAGTTACCTCCCTGAAAGCAAGATATCTTCTGTGTGGGCCGAGGTGTCTAACACCAATGTTGGGGCCTGGAGATATGAAGAGTTCAAGCAGAGGACGGCTCAAAAAGATCTGTCACTCTTGAGGCAAGGAATGATGAAATCTGGACTAGTGCATGTGGCAGGGTTCCCTCCAGTAATTCAATGTTATGAGCTGATTCTTGAGAGTGCTCAGTAGTACGACTTTGATACACAAATAGTGGTTAGCATTGAGGGGAGAGTCTTGGCCAATTTCAGCCCTGTCTCTATTGCCCAATCCTTTGACATGCCGGATTTACCTTCTATGTGTGCTTTGAACATAGACACGGCTAAAACATACTATGAGAATGAGCCAGCCAAAGCTCTACAGATGATCAATTCATGGTTAGAGAAACCAAAATCCCACCATTCTAAATTGCCTAAGCAATTGCATAGGGTTAAATTCAGGTCGGATAAGTATGATGCTATAACATTCCTAAGTAGGGTAGCTGGTTTGAAGACTGCCAAAGTGCTAGAAAATTGGATGGTGCATGTGATTAGCAAGATTGAACAGGGCACCAATTATCACTAGGTAGGGCTTATTAGCTCTGAAATTGACAAACAGTTAAGGAACGTCCTGGAAACCAAGAGGTTCACCATGTCCTCTTATGTCATGTATGTACTAGCCAGATTCTACCCATACAGGGGTTTTAATCCACAAGGGACATTTGGACAGGACATTATCTATGAGGTTTATCCGGAGTTGCATTTAGGACACAAGGACTACCGGAGAGCCAATGATGCATTCACAATGCATATCACCAGGATGCTCCAGAAGGCTGAGCATATGAGGCTGTCAGATGGAGCCAAAGGATTGATAAAGAATTATGGGGCCTGGTTCATCCAATTCCCCACCTTCACCTAACTTAGAATTGATGGATGCCCGGTCGCCCCATACAGGTTACCTCGGTACCCCACATATCACATTGTGTTATTAGAGATTGTGAGGCAGATTTGTGAATTTGATGCCATTGTAAAGAGAGAAAAGCATAAAACGGGCTTTGGTCAGGATTTTTCCCTTAGAATTGGTGTAGCAAAAATGTGTCCTTCCATCCAATCGGCGCATACTGCAGGAGAAGAATTAACAGCATATGGTTTCTCCTTCCACTCCAAAAGGATGAACTTTGACATCACAGGAGAGGCGAAGAAGAAGGCTACCAAAGAGTACCAGCATAAAGATCACTTAGAGGACTATTGGGCCAACATCAAAGATGATCTTGCAGCCAGAAAGAAGAGGTACTCCAGGCTCCCTATGGAGGCGATAAGACAATACAACGTCAAGTTGATCCTGGATCAACTGGAGGATGATGGAAACCATGTACAGGACCACGCCTATGAAGCTGTAAAAGACAGGCCAGTCGGGGATATCAACTGGAATGAGCATGAGATCACAGAGTTGGGGGACCTAATGGCCCTGGTTATGAAATTCACCTCTTCTTGGTTAAAACATAAAATTTGGGAGTTGGAGAACGAGAAGGTAACTTGCACCTTCAATTTGATGGGAGACCTCAACCCTATGTCGACTGCAGAGGAATCCGGGGAAGATGACCCCAAAGGGAAAACTGCAAAGAGCTCTCCTTTCAAGATAAAGATTAGAGGCCCCAAGGAAGGTGAGCCTGAAACAAAAAGGAAGCCAAAAGGAAAGAGGAGATGGCAGACTTTGAAGATTAGTAAGTCCTCTGATGAGGAAGAGTTGGAAAAAGCAGAAGAGGAAGATGTTCCTCCACCACCGAAGAAGACAAGAACAACCAGGACTTCAAAGAAGAAGGGTCAGGTTGCCCCAAAAGATGAGCCTCCTATTGTTGATGTGGAGAGTTCAGGAGGGGAGAAAGCAAAAGTTTACATGAGGAGATCCAGGAATCCCTCTCCAAAGGACACTGTGCCAAAGGTGGATCCTCTGCCAAAATCACCAGTCACGAAGCCACCTAAGGTTGCTTCTCCTCCACCAAGTGCACCTGAACAGGAAATTCCGGAGGAGCATGAAACTAGCAGAGAGGCAGAGAAATTTAAGGAAGGGACACTCTTTGGTGAGGCAGCTGAGCTTGAGGCCGAAGAGGTAGGAAAGCATCCTTCTCCTCTTGTAATGTATGAGGATTCTCTGGAGATTAGTAGAGAAAATGGATCACCTGAAAAACAGGAATACATCCCTATTAGAACCCCATCACCAGTGCAGCAAGATGTAGAGCTTGAAGAAGGTGATCAAGGTGAGCAGCTTCCTGAGAAGAGGACAAAACACTGGAAAAACGGCAAGAGGAAGAAGCAAGAATAGAAGAAATCCGAGTAGAGCTTGCAGCCCCGGACTGGCTTGAAAAGGAGATTGCAAGGAAGAAGCAGGTGGTAGTTGAAGACACTCCCTTGGATTGGGATGAAATGCTGTCAAAAATTGGCAAAGGGAAGAAAAAGAAGGCAGCTAAGGTAGTCTCAAGGGTGGAAAGAGATGAAACAAATAATAGGATTATCCACATTGCCACCCCCACTACAGATAAAACTAGGGAAGAAGTCACTGGTCAGGATTATAGTGTGCAAACGATCAACCTTGGACCAGCATCCATGGAGTAGGAAATAGAGGAATATGAAGGGTCCAGTGCTGTAATTATTGGCAAGTTGAGGAAAGAGACCCAGACCAAGCATGAGCTGAAGAAGGAAAATGAAAGACTTAGGAAATGCTTGGAGGAAGTGATGAAACCCCTGCAGTCTCTCCACCCTTCTTCTTCAGTTACTCCTAGCTTTTTGCCCAAGGAAACTATCTCCGGAATTGTGAAAATGAAAGCTTTAGCCCAAGCTGTGGTGGATTGGCTGAAGAATGTGCAAATAAAGGGAGATGACACAATCAAGGACATCCTGTCAGTTGGGAAAGATGCAGTCCTAGCCAAGGAATTATTGGAGCATGTGCTATCACAGGACAAGGAAGATATTGACCTCTTGTTGCAGAAATCCAAGGTCATCCTGGGACATGGTAGGGATCAATTGGTTGCAGATGAAATTCTTCCTTCTTCCAGATTAGATGAACCCTGGGAATGGTTTGAGGCTCTGCAGATTAGGCAGAAGGCCATAAAGAAGATCCAGAAACAAAAGAAATCAATTGATGGTGATCTTACTGTAGTGTATGATGGATGCATTGCCTTCTTTGAGGTCATGACTAGAAAGAGAAAGATTGCTCCAAAGTATCTGAGTCTAGAACAGCTGAGAGAGTGGTAGTATGAAGTTTATGCCCCGGATCCTGAAAGTGTTATAACAGGCCACCAGTTAGATGATGCAGCCACTTATCTGGTAGTAATGGATAAATATCAGGCCAGCGAGGAGGATTGGAATAAGATTGTTGAACAGTCAAAGGAGGAGATTGACTCCATTAAATGCAGAATTAAGGTATTGCCTTTGCCACCTGTTACCGAGTTGGATGGAACATTCTTGAAGGTTCAAGGATCATCGGCTCAAAGAAAGGATAAGGGAAGCGGCAGTTAATTCCTATTTTGAGATTTGTGCTTCCCTATTATCATAGGGCATGCATTGGACCGGACTGCATTAAGGATTGTGTCAAGGCTGACCTTGATGATAGATGGCATTTAATGTGTGCCTTGTTTTGATTTCCTAAGGCCAACTTGTTTTGGCGGTTATTCTTATTTTGTAAATGTTTGGCTGGGCCGACATGTTTTGAGAGTTTGCTATAAAAGGTATTCTTGCCTCATTGTAAAGGGTTAGCTAGACAATAATTGAAATAAGTAAGAGCAAGAGCTAGAGTATTTCGTAATAGAGGTAGTGGTCTGTTTCTTGAAGCAAGTACTGTTATAGAATAATTTAATTGTTGCAGCATGTTGATGATTTAATGCAATTGATGGCATTGTGGTTTATTTGGTGAAATCTCTTGTGTTATTTTATCTTGCATGGTTCTTATTGTTCTATCTTTCAAATTGCTTGAAGACTTAAGGTTTAGTGTTCAGAATTAGATTAGTTTTGGCTTGGTGAATGGTGTTTATGACTTCATATTTGGCATGTTTGTAGCTATCTCTGGTCTATACTCCCAGTAACTATCTGATTTTAGTAGGCTGGTAAAGTCAACCTAGACCATATTTAACGTGCTCGTGTTGGATTGTAGATGAATGTCTATGATTTGAAAATATGTATACCTTAGAAGATTGCACCGTTCTTGTGATATTGCATTGTGGGTTGATCAAGAACTGGTTATTTGAGATAGGTCCATTCCAGATATCTGTCATTTACATTGTTCATTCTAGGAATAGTTTAGATCTTATTATATCCTTGCACCCTTATCTTTTGCTATTTCTTTATTATCTGGTTAGATTTAGGATTTAAGATAATCATATTGCGAAATCTGATAAATTGAAAGATACAGTTTGCTTGTAGTAAGGTCCCTTTGTGATTACCAACATTTTCACATAATTATCTAAGTTGTTTATGCATTGTCATGTCCTGACACCCGAGAGACCTTGGGGTGATTTTTAGTAACTTGTTGTTGAAAATTACCTTTCAAGAGAGATAGAATATTGCATTATGTCTGAGTTGTTGTTGTACAAAAAAAACCATCAACAGATTGGCGCTAGAAGGAGGGCTTGAATGAGCACACTGGATCATTTCTTTAATGCCATCTCTCCTGAAAGATATAGGAGAAATATCAGATCAACTACAGGAGAGGAAGATTCACAGGAATTACAGTTCCCCACTAGGTCAAGAAGGACTCGAGAAAGGGGAGAATCATCATCACCCATCCCTTCACCTGCATTATCCACATCTTCACATCCTGAGGTTGAGGCTATACCCATCCCTGAAACGGTTCCTATTCAACAGCCTCAGCTTGTCATTAATCAACCACAGCCTCCACCCCCACTCTTACCAATGGCTTTCCTTGCTAATAATCCATCACCCCTATTCTTCCAAGCTTACAATGTTATGCCCAAAAACCCTGAGCATTTCTGTTCAAAGTTCCATGTTAATGACCCAAACAGAACTACTGAAGAACACATAAGGATTTTCCAAACTTTCCTTAAAGTAGAGGGATTGTTCATGAGGATGTTGCCTGTAGATTGTTCCCTTATTCACTAGGAGAAGAGGCCTTTTATTGGTACAATCACCTCCCTTCTGGCTCAATTCTTAATTGGAATGATCTTGAAACTTCCTTTTTGCAGAAGTTCAGAATACCTATCAGTGCTAATGAATTGTATTTGCAATTCACTAGGGTCAAAAGAGAGGTGAATGAACCAATATCCAGTTTCAATAATAGGTTCCACCGTGCATACACTAGACTACATGACCCCTATGTCCTAGATAATAACACAGCTCTGGGAGTCTATTATGAAGCCTTGGATAGCCTTACAGTGACCTTTATGAAGTGGAGACCTAACCCTCTAGCTAACCTAACCGATGCCTATACTAAAGCTGTTAAACTTAGTACAGATTTGAGACAACATGTGACTAGACCGTTGCCTTCTTTAGGACCAGTTGCACATCCTGGCCAGGTTCAAGTAGTAAATTAGGCACTTACCAACCATACTCCAATCATGAATCCAGTACCTCAATTACCTTTGGTGCCACATCCTGGTCTTCCCGTGAGCCAGGTTTCTCCTATGATGAATTTTCCCCAGCAACAGGTTAACCAGCCCATGTATCAGCCACAACCAAATAGTTTCCCTGCTTATTTGCAGAATTCTGAAGTGCTGCATCAGTCTATGGGATCTAATACAATGCCTGTCCCTCCTCAGAGTAACCCAAGCCAGCCTCCTTATCGAGATCCAAATAGGGAGAGAATTGATGAAATGGCTGAATAGATAAAGAAGTTGAATCTGGAGGTGACCTACCTAAGGAATCAAAATAGTCAACTGCAGGCTGCCCAGAAGAGTATGCAATCCAATCAAAACAGAGAATTTTCACAAGGGCAGAATTTTGACAGAGGACAGCATAATGAGAGAGGATTCCACAATGACAGAGGATACAATCAGGATAGGGGTTACAATAATGAGAGAGACTATAATAATGATAGGAGATAGAATTTTGATAGAAGTCAAGGTAGTGGATCTGGATTTGATAAGAGGCAATCACAAGGGCAGAGTAGAACCTGGAATACAGGACCTAACAATGGAGGAGTCCCTACCCCATTAGATCAGCCAGCTAATCAAGTTGTCACTCAATCTGCAAATCAGCCAGTCGGTCAAGACAAGCCTCCTAGTGGTGTCTATTTGGCTGAAGCAGCTCTATCAGGGTGGTGTAGACTTCATAAGATGAGTCAGCATTCAGAATTGGAATGTCCAGAGTTCCAAACTGCTGTCTTTATTTTCTAGTATAAGGTAGAAAATAATGCAAATGGGCAGGAGATTGTTCCCTCCAGTCCTTATGATTCTACGGTGCTAGTATTAAATCATGCTCCCTTCCTAGTAAGTGAGGAAAATATACCAGAGGAGGAATCTAATTCCCAGGAGGGCAAAATAGATCAGATTTGTAATGGGGATGAAGTTTCTCAGCTATTCAATAAAGAAACAATGAATGATAATGGCCCTCTCGATCAGGAGGAAGCCTATGTTGAAGAGGTACAGATGTTTCAGAGACAAGGCTTGAGAGATATGCCTCATAGGCGCCCATAAGCTAGAGGACCCTTCACCACTTCCATTCCTCCAAACAATTTCAATACTCCTCCAGATCCTAATGCTAGCAATAATCCATCTTTCCCACATGTTTCCAGGTAGTATCTTTCGAAAGAAAGACAAGTTCAAACTGACCCACAAAAGAAAAAGGTTGTTCAAGCAGGCAAGGACAAAGTGGAGGAACCATCTAAGGAGGTTTCCACTGATGTGAGTGAGGAGCAGATGGCTTCGTATATTGCTGAAGAGTTCAAAAAATTAAAGGTAAATCTTTCAGCATTTGAATTATTAAGGTTCCCTCCCATCAGGAAGGCAATCTTAGGTACCTATGATGCACATTCAGTGTCTTTGGACAAATCTTCTAAGGAGAATGTCAGTAAGACTTTTGGTTCTCAACCCGAGAAGGCACAAAATCAGACTAATTTTCCCCCTGGAGACAAAGGAAAGGAGAAGGATAAGACTCAAGTGGCCCAAGTAGATACTCAGCCCACTTTGTTCCAAGGGAAGACAGAAACCCCACCTTTTTTGATTTCGGTGCGTATATTTGGTAAGAATCTGCATAATTGTTTACTAAACTTTGGTGCTTCCACCAATGTGATGCCATTTGGAGTTTGTAGAGCTCTAGGAATTACACCTGCTGATTCTCAGAAGAAGGTGACTCAGTTGGATAGGACTAAAGTAAATGTGGTGGGAGAATTAAACATGATTCACATGCAGATAGCTTCAGACCCAAGGATTCAACAGGTCATCAATATTCAAGTAGCTGATATCCCTGATGCGTATGGTTTGATCCTAGGAAGGGATTTTACTAAGGCCTTGAATGGATATGTGTCTACTGACCACTCTCACATGTGGTTTCCCTAGAAAGGAGTGCCCAATCAGATCAGAATTGAAAGAGAGCCAAGAATGAAATACATGATTACAGAATACCAAAAGACTTCGACAAAAGTTTTGATATCAGAAGTTGGAATGGGAAATTACATGTTATCAACTCATTATGAAGAGTCAGACTCAGAGGAGGTGTTAATGCTACATATGATGCCTATTGATGATGAAAAAGAATCCAGTCATGGTGCTGTTTTGATAGAATTAGTTGAGGAAGAAGAAGAACCAGAAGATAATCAAATCAGCTTGTTGGATAGTTTCCAGGGATTCATCAAGCAGTGTGCTGAAAATCAAATTCACCTAGGTAGAGGGACAAGCTTTGAAGAATTACTCTTACCTAACTGGTGTAGAGTTCATAATGCTTCTCATTCAGAGTTGGAGTGTTGTTTGTGCCAAACAGTAGTAGATCAAGTACATAAATGCATGAATCCAACCTTGGTAGTTAAGACAGATGAGCAGAATCTTCAGGAAGAGTACAAGAATAAGAAACCTATACTGCCTGAGGAATCCTGCAGCACTAGTAAGCTGAAGGGTGTAATAAAGAAGACTACCGCTGTTGAATGCTGGACTCTCAGATTTGATGGATCCAAATCCAAGTATGGAGCTAGGGCAGGGTTTGAACTGATCAGTCCAAAAGGTAAGAATTTCTTTGTAGCTCACAAACTTCAATTTCATTGCACAAATAATGTAGCAGAGTATGAAGCACTAATTCATGGACTCCTTATGGCATTTAAGAAAAGGGTTAAGATTCTACAAGTTTTTGGTGATTATGAGTTAGTAGTTAAGCAAGTGAGGAAACAGTATTCGTGCCATGATAGGAGAATGACTAATTATAGGCATAGAGTGTGGGACGTCATTGAAGGTTTTGATGCCTTCAACATTCAACTAATACCACAGTGGAAGAATCAAATAGCCAATTCTCTAGCCCAGGTAGCAAGCACTCTACAGCCTTTGTCTTTGTCAGGTTTGAAGAAATTCACTGTAGAATTGACTCCTATGCCATCGGTTCCAGATAATGTTACTAACTTCCAGGTATTTGAAGATGACAAACATATTCTAGATTTTATCACAAATACAGATATTTTTGCTTCCCAAATCATTGATGAAATAGAGCTCCAGGAAGCAGAACTGGATTTAGAAGGTGTGATGAATCTAAAATCAAATACTATTCCAAGGGGAATGGTGCAGTTGGAACAAATTTTTGATATGGACAAGATTAAGGATCAGGAACAAGAGTCCAAGAAGGAATCCATCAATGGACAGTGTGATACTTACAATATGGGAACTGAAGATAACACCAAGAACATTTTCATTGGCAAAGTATGCACTCCTGAAGAAAGACAAGGAATAATTGGAGCACTCCACAACTTTCTAGATATTGTAGCTTGGAGTTATGAGGACTTGAAAACCTATGACACATCAATCATAACTCATACTATACCTCTGAAATCGGATGCCAAGCCTTTCAGGCAGAGACAGAGGCCTATCAACGCGTTACTAGAACCACTAATACAGAAAGAAGTTCAGAAGTTGCTATCTGCTAGGATTATATTTCCTGTCAGACATTCAACGTGGGTGGAAAAATTGGTCCCAGTGAGGAAAAAGAATGGAGAAATTAGACTCTGTGTTGATTTCAGAAATTTGAACAGATCATCAGAAAAGGATAACTATCCAATTCCATCTTTAGATGAGGTGCTTCAAGTGGTCAATGGATCTTAGATGATGTCATTTCTGGATGGTTATTCAGGGTACAATCAAGTGATGGTCCAGTATGAAGACAGGCACAAGACTGCCTTTACAACTAAATGGGGTACCTTTGCCTACATGAGGATGCCATTTGAACTCATAAATACAGGGGCCACATTTCAACGGGCTATGGATATTGCTTTTAAGGATATCATAGGCAAATGCATCATCATTTATATAGATGATCTGACTGTGTTTTCAAAGAATAGAGGGGATCACATCTTAGATCTGCACAAAGTGTTTCAAAGGTGCAGAGAATTTGGCATATCCTTGAATCCTAAGAAGTGTATTTTCAGAGTAACAGAAGGAAAGTTGCTAGGGCATGTGATATCAGAGAAAGGAATTTCTATTGATCGTGAAAGAGTAGAGGCCATCCTGAAGATTCAGCCACCTGCTAGCAAAAAGGAAATAAAGTCCTTTGGTAAGATCAATTTCGTCAGAAAATTCATTACTAGATTTGTTGAAATTGTTAAACCGTTAAATGCAATGTTAAAACAAGATGCCAAAATTGAATGGACTATAGAAGCGAAGGAGGCCTTTGCAGAAATCAAAAGGGCCATTGCTGATGCTCCCGTGTTGGTAAGTCCAAACTATAGCAAACCCTTTTATATCTATTCATTTGCTTCAGACCACTCATGTGCTGGAATGCTGACTCAAAATTTTGATGAGGGAAATTAGCATCCCATCATTTTTATGAGTGCACCGTTAAAAGATGTCAAGTTGAAATATCCAAGTGTGGAAAAGCAGGCATATGCCCTGGTCAGAGCAGTAAAGAAATTCAGGCATTATATCCTCAGAAATAAGGTGTATGCAATTGTTCCAGATTATGCAGTTAAGTTACTCCAGATACAGAATGAATTAGGTGAGCGCAGAGCTAAATGGGTAACCATGCTTCAAGAGTATGACATTGAGATCCAGCCTATGAATTTGGTGAGAGGACAGGGACTCACTTAGACTATGGCATAAATAGGCCCTGAATTGACTATTCAAAATTATAACATTGAGGAGGTTTCCCCAGATGGCTGGTATGATGACATAGTTTATTATTTGCTGAACCAATGATCTCCAGGGCATCTTAATGCAGTTCAGAGGAGAGCTTTATGATTGAAAAGTGACAGTTTCATGTTGAAAGGAGTTGTTCTGTATAAGAAAAATCATGAAGGCATTTATTTGAGGTGTCTCGGGAAACAAGAAGTTGAAAGAGTGATGAATGAATTTCATGAGAAATATGGTATTGGTCATGGTTCTGCAATTGCCACTACAAATCAGATTTTGAGGGCAGGATACTAATGGCCCACACTGTTCAAGGATGTCTACCATTATGTACGGACCTGTCACACTTGCCAGACTAGAGCAACAAGAGAAAGGTGTGCAACACTTCCACTCCAACCGGTTACTGAGGTAAGACCTTTTGCTCAATGGGGTATGGATTTCATAGGCCCCATCAAACCACCATCTTCTACAGAACATAGGTACATTCTCACTATTACTGATTATTTTATGAGATGGACTGAAGCTTTTGCTTGCAGGCAATATACATCAGATGTAGTGATTGATTTCTTAGAATCTGCTATTCTTAATCGATTTGGATGCCCTATTGTTATTGTCTGTGATAATGGTCCTGCCTTTGCATCTTTGAAATTTTCCAACTGAGCTTTTGATCACAACATTATTGTGAAGTTTGCGTCCAATTATTATCCCTAGGGAAATGGCTTAGCAGAATCCTCTAATAAGAACCTATTGACTGTCATCCATAAGTTATTAGAGAGGAACCCAAAGGACTGGCACACCCAGCTTCGGTTTGCCCTTTGGGCAGATCGTACCAGACTTAATTCATCCATTGGAACATCTCCTTATCACTTAGTATATGGTCTGGAGTCAGTATTCCCTATCCAGCTCAAGATCTCAACCTTACAATTTATAAATTAGTTTTATGATGAAGGGGAAAGAAGGGAGGCTAGGTTGATAGAACTACTGCACCTTGAGGAGAAACGAGACAATTCCCTTGAGAATTTTGCCAAACATCAGGGGATAGTTAATAGATGGTTTGACAGGAGAGCTAAAATCAAAGCCTTCAGGATTTCTGACCTTGTCCTATACTGGGATAAACCTCATGATCAGAAAGGGAATTATGGGAAGTTTGATAAATTGTGGCTTGGCCCATATCAGATTGCTGAAATACTCAGAGATAATGCCTTCTGTCTAAGGACTCTCACGGGAGAAGATATCCCACTGCCTGTCAATGGGCAGTATTTGAAACATTATTTCCAGTCCTGAGCTGTTTGCAGCTCCCTGCTCTGTAAATAGTTAGTTTAGGTTTCCCTTTCAGTTTGCTTATTTGCTTTGGTTAGAGTAGGTTTGCTTTGGTTTGCGTTGCTCTTGCTCTTGGTTCCTTCTCTTTTTTGGGATCTTTGGGTGCATCTGTATGGCAATGGTGACAAAGTAGGTCTGATGTTCTTGGTATTTCCTTTACAAACTTTAATCATCCTTCTAGGACACCATGGTACGAACTCTCTACCCAATGTCATGTATCCTTATGCTAGGCAAAGGGCTTTCTAGTCATTTTAACATGAATATATTGGGGTCTTATACTTTTAATTTTTAATATAGCTGAAGTTGCAGAAGGTCCTTATAAGGTCTGAACAGGTAAAAAAAAAAATTCTGCTCTACTGCCACTGTGGTTCTCAGCCCTGAGTGTGGACTTCACTATTCACAGGTTGAATGAAATGAGTGAAAATAATAGATATAAAAAAAAAGAGGAAAAAAGAAGAAAAAAATGTTGAAAATCAAGAGGTTTGAATTCAACTTATCAGGGGGATCTGAATATCTCTACCGGGGCTATGGACGTCTGGCTAGCAGTAGAGCTATGTTCAGGAGGATCACAACGATAACCTCGTCGGGGCTATGGACGCCTGACTGGCAGCGAGGCTCTATCCAGGTTACTTTTAGAATATGAATCTTTACATAGCTTGTTCATACCAAGTTTGGCTCCTGATGCAACAAAGGGTAGGTAATGAATGCATGTGCACACACTTTGACCCTGGTATAGGAAACTTTGAATGACTGGGAGTTTCTTTGTTTAAACATGGGGGTGGTGGCTGGATGTCTAAGTCGAAACCATAAGTTTTGGGTTCTTGATTCCAGTTTTTCATTGAAATTCTCAGGAGCATTTTCCCAGCAGAGTCGCCATTTCTTGTGTAGTTTTTGCACACACGCCCCACTTGGAGTGGGGACCCTCTTTTTGGATGTCTTTTGACCTTTGGTTTTATTGAACTTATCTTCTGAGGTCTTGACATGTTGGTCTTGTTGGCTTTAACCTTTCCCTAAGGCTTGAATTGGCTAAAATTGAGTTTTAAGCAAAATCCAGGTTTTCACCTAACTCTGGGATTTTCCAGCCCCAGCGGATTTTCACGGGCCCTGGCTATCTGTCTGTTCACTGCTGAGTTTTTTGAATCCGGGTTTCTGCCTGAACCCGGGATTTTCCGGCTCTGGCGGATTTTCTTGGACTTTGCCAAAATCCTGAACTTTGTTATATTTCCGGTTTCTGCTTTTCCATGAAAGCTGTGTTCATCCGGATTTCCGCGTATCTTGGGATTTTTCAAAATTCCATTTTGGGCTCGGGTTTTCAGAATTGTCAGACGCGTCTTGTCGCTCATTAATGACCAAGGTACCTCTACTCAGACGCACAAATGGATGGACATAAAACCTTTTGGGCATCATTTTTTCAGCTCTATCATTCATTTGCTTATTGCTTTGGCGATTGAGAGCTTTCATTCGAGCTTTGAGCAGTGATCCTGTGTTGCTTGTGCGTGGATTGTTTGGTGCTGATTGAGGTTTCCATTGCTAAGACGTGTTTGCTTTGTGGTTGCTTCTCCGACCTTGAGTTTTCAACCGGATTGATCCATGGTAGGTCATCATTGGCCCTCCTTTTATTTTGCATGATGGTTGAGTTTTTTTTGTGCTGAATGGTGGTCATTCTAGGTCGGCCCATACTTGGTCACGAGTTTGTTTTATCAAATTGGGGTTTGATCCATCTTTCTATGAGACCTCATCACCCGTGCCTTCTGTGTGTGCTCATATTTATTCATTAGATGATGGGTGAATCCATTTGGATGATGTCCTGGGTTGGTTTTTGTGTCCCCTAAGTGTGTATTTTGCCATATTAAGTAAGGTTAGGGTTTTTGGTGCTCGGCCCAGAATAGTGAATTCTTTATGATTTTTCCATTGGCCGCTTGTATTGAATTAACCCCTACCTTGTGAGGACTCAGAGGAATTTGGATTCGTCTTTAGGGATAGTTTTCCAAACCTTGAGTGTACCCTGGTTTTCATGGCGGCAGGGTTTTTTTCATCCGATTTAGGGCATCACCATTTCACCATGTGGACTCGTCATTTGAGAGCTTTGAAAATTTAAAATCCTTTGCACTCTGAGTTTTGTTGAATGGCGTTGATTTTGGGACCGTTAGAATCCAAGTAGAGAAGGTTGCATGATTATTTGATTAATGGTTTGTGTGTCGTAGATTGTCGGGTTCCCGTAGTTTCTGCGGAATTTTGGCGCACCCAGATTTTTTCGGTTTAGGCTAATTCCACGGAGTGGAGTAATTTCCAAAACATTTCGAACTGTCCGCAAAAATCCGTTCCCTCTGGATTTCTCTGGTTTCCTATTCTGGCTTTATCTTTTTCCAATTTTCCAAAGACAGGATTGATGGAACAAATGCTAATTGCTTATTTCTTGTTGCCAATGAATAAACTACATGATAATATTACGATCTTTTGCTTGTATTAATGATTTATTTGACTAATGGTGCTTTGGCAGCGAGAATCCGTCTGGGTCGGATTTCTCTGAAATTTCGCCCCAACTGGATTTTTCCGGTTAATGTGATTTTCTCGGATTGCTTTATTTTTCTGGACTTTCAAGGATTGATAATATGCGATGGATTTTTTAATTGCTTTATGTGACTTTATGCTAACCTTTTGGATTGGAATATGCATGATAATTGGTACTTATGATGATTTCTTGTGGGTGTAGGCTGAATCAAGCAAGGCTACAGCGGGAAAGTCCAAGGGGGGACACAGAGGGGTCCTCCATCTCAGAGGCAGAAAGGCTAAAGTTGGACATCAAAATTCAGCTCCCTGAAAGCAAGATATCTTCTGTGTGGGCCGAGGTGTCCGACACCAATGTTGGGGCCTGGAGATATGAAGAGTTCAAGCAGAGGACGACTCAAAGATTTGTCACTCTTGAGGCAAGGAATGATGAAATCTGGACTGGTGCATGTGGCAGGGTTCCCTCCGGCAATTCAATGTTATGAGTTGATTCTTGAGTGTGCTCAACAATACGACTTCGATACACAAAGGGTGGTTAGCATTGAGGGGAGAGTCTTCACCAATTTCAGCCCTGTCTCTATTGCCCAATCCTTCGACATGCCGGATTTACCTTCTCTATGTTCTTTGAACATAGACACAGCTAAAACATACTATGAGAATGAGCCAGCCAAAGCTCTACAGATGATCAATTCATGGTTAGAGAAACCAAAATCCCACCATTCTAAATTGCCTAAGCAATTGCATAGGGTTAAATTCAGGTCAGATAAGTATGATGCTATAACATTCCTAAGCAAGGTAGCTAGTTTGAAGACTGTCGGAGTGCTAGAAAATTGGATGGTGCATGTGATTAGCAAGATTGAATAGGGCACCAATTATCACTGGGCATGGCTTATTAGCTTTGAAATTGACAAACAGTTAAGGAACATCCTAGAAACCAAGAGGTTCACCATGTCCTCTTATGTCATGTATGTACTAGCCAGATTCTACCCATATAGGGGTTTGAATCCACGAGGGACATTCGGATAGGACATTGTCTATGAGGTTTATCCGGAGTTGCATTTAGGACACAAGGACTACTGGAGAGCCAATGATGCATTCACAATGCATATCACCAGGATGCTCCAGAATGCTGAGCATATGAGGCTGTCAGATGGAGCCAAAGGATTGATAAAGAATTATGGGGCCTGGTTCATCCAATTCCCCACCTTCACCTAACTTAGAATTGATGGATGCCCGGTCGCCCCATATAGGTTACCTCAGTACCCCACAGATCACATTGTGTTATTAGAGATTGTGAGGTAGATTTGTGAATTTGATGCCATTGTAAAGAGAGAAAAGCATAAAACGGGCTTTGGTGGGGATTTTCCCCTTGGAATTGGTGTAGCAAAAATGTGTCCTTCCATCCAATCGGCGGATACTGCAAGAGAAGAATTGGCAGCATATGGTTTCTCCTTCCACTCCAAAAGGATGAACTTTGACATCACAGGAGAGGCGCAGAAGAAGGCTACCAAAGAGTACCAACATAAAGATTACTTAGAGGACTATTGGGCCAACATCAAAGATGATCTTGAAGCCAGAAAGAAGAGGTACTCTAGGCTCCCTGTGGAGGCGATAAGACAATACAACGTCAAGTTGATCCCGGATCAACTGGAGGATGATGGAAACCTGGTACAAGACCACACCTATGAAGCTATAAAAGACATGCCAGTCGGGGATATCAACTGGAATGAGGATGAGGTCATAGAGTTGGAGGACCTAATGGCCCCGGTTATGAAATTCACTTCTTCTTGGTTAAAACATAAAATTTGGGAGTTGGAGAACGAGAAGGTAACTTGCACCTTCAACTTGATGGGAGACCTCAACCCTATGTTGACTTCAGAGGAATCCAGGGAAGATGACCCCAAAGGGAAAACTGCAAAGAGCTCTCCTTTCAAGATAAAGATTAGAGGCCCCAAGGAAGGTGAGCCCAAAACAAAAAGGAAGCCAAAAGGAAAGAGGAGATGGCAGACTTTGAAGATTAGTAAGTCCTCTGATGAGGAAGAGTTGGAAAAAGCAGAAGAGGAAGATGTTCCTCCACCACCGAAGAAGACAAGAACAACCAGAACTTCAAAGAAGAAGGGTCAGGTTGCCCCAAAAGATGAGCCTCCTATTGTTGATGTGGAGAGTTCAGGAGGGGAGAAAGCAAAAGTTTACATGAGGAGATCCAAGACTCCCTCTCCAAAGGACACTGTGCCAAAGGCAGATCCTCCGCCAAAATCACCAGTCACGAAACCACCTAAGGTTTCTTCTCCTGCACTAAGTGCACCTGAATAGGAAATTCTGGAGGAGCACGAAACTAGCAGAGAGGCGGATCCATTTAAGGAAGGGACACTCTTTGGTGAGGCAGCTGAGTTTGAGGCCGAAGAGGTAGGAAAGCATCCTTCTCCTCTTGTAATGTATGAGGATTCTCCGGAGATTAGCAAAGGAAACGGATCGCCTGAAAAAGAGGAAGACATCCCTGTTAGAACCCCATCACCGGTGCAACAAGATGTAGAGCTTGAAGAAGGTGATCAAGGTGAGCAACTTCCTGAGAAGAGGAGGACAAAACACCAAAAAAATGGCAAGAGGAAGAAGCGAGAACAGAAGAAATCTGAGTAGAGCCTGCAGCCCCGGACTGGCTTGAAAAGGAGATTGCAAGGAAGAAGCAGGTAGTAGTTGAAGACACTCCCTTGGATTGGGATGAAATACTGTCAAAAATTGGCAAAGGGAAGAAAAAGAAGGCACCTAAGGTAGTCTCAAGGGTGGAAAGAGATGAAAGAAACAACAGGATTATCCACATTGCCACCCCTGTCGCGGATAAAACTAGGGAAGAAGTCATTGGTCAGGATTATAGTGTGCAAACGATCAACCTTGGACCGGCATCCATGGAGCAGGACATAGAGGAATATGAAGGGTCCAGTGCTGTGATTATTGGTAGGTTGAGGAAAAAGACCCAGACCAAGCATGAGCTGAAGAAGGAAAATAAAAGACTTAGGAAATGCTTGGAGGAAGTGATGAAACCCCTGTAGTCTCTCCACCCTTCTTCTTCAGTTACTCCTAGCTTTCTGCCCAAGGAAACTATCTCTGGAATTGAGAAAATGAAAGCTTCAGCCCAAGCTGCGGTGGATTGGCTGAAGAATGTGCAAATAAAGGGAGATGACACAATCAAGGACATCCTGTCAGTTGGGAAAGATGTAGTCCTAGCCAAGGAATTATTGGAGCATGTGCTATCACAGGACAAGGAAGATATTGACCTCTTGTTGCAGAAATCTAAGGTCATCCTGGGACATGGTAGGGATCAATTGGTTGCAGATGGAATTCTTCCTTCTTCCAGATTAGATGAACCCTGGGAATGGTTTGAGGCTCTGCAGATTAGGAAAAAGGCCATAAAGAAGATCCAGAAACGAAAGAAATCAATTGATGGTGATCTTACTGTAGTGTATGATGGATGCATTGCCTTCTTTGAGGTCATGACTGGAAGGAGAAAGATTGCTCCAAAGTATCTGAGTCTAGAACAGCTGAGAGAGTGGTGGCATGAAGTTTATGCCCCAGATCCTGAAAGTGTTATAACAGGCCACCAATTAGATGATGCAGCCACTTATCTGGCAGTAATGGATAAATATCAGGCCAGCAAGGAGGATTGGAATAAGATTGTTGAACAGTCAAAGGAGGAGATTGACTCCATTAAATGCAGAATTAAGGTATTGCCTTTGCCACCTGTTATCGAGTTGGATGGAACATTCTTGAAGGTTCAAGGATCATCAGCTCAGAGAAAGGATAAGGGAAGCGGCAGATAATGCCTATTTTGAGATTTGTGCTTCCCTATTATCATAGGGCATGCATTGGACTAGACTGCATTGATGATTGTGTCAAGGCTGACCTTGATGATAGATGGCATTTAATGTGTGCCTTATTTTGATTTCCTAAGGCCGACTTGTTTTGGCGGTTATTCTTATTTTGTAAATGTTTGGCTGGGCCGACATATTTTGAGAGTTTGCTATAAAAGGTATTCTTGCCTCATTGTAAAGGGTTAGCTAGACAATAATTGAAATAAGTAAGATCAAGAGCTAGAGTATTTCATAATAGAGATAGTGGTCTGTTTCTTGAAGCAAGTACTGTTATAGAACAATTGAATTGTTGCAGCATGTTGATGATTTAATGCAATTGATGGCATTGTGGTTTATCTGGTGAAATCTCTTGTGTTATTTTATCTTGCATGGTTCTTATTGTTCTATCTTTCAAATTGTTTGAAGACTTAAGGTTTAGTGTTCAGAATTAGATTAGTTTTAGCTTGGTGAATGGTGTTTATGACTTCATATTTGGAATGTTTGTAGCTATCTTTGGTCTATACTCCCAGTAACTATCTGATTGTAGTAGGCTGGTAAAGTCAACCTGGACCATACATTTAACATGCTCAAGTTCGATTGTAGATGAATGTCTATGATTTGAAAATCTGTATACCTCAGAAGATTGCACCGTTCTTGTGATATTGCATTGTGGGTTGATCAAGAACTGGTTATTTGAGATAGGTCCATTCCAGATATTTGTCATTTACATTGTTCATTCTAGGAATAGTTTAGATCTTATTATATCCTTGCACCCTTATCTTTTGCTATTTCTTTATTATCTGGTTAGCTTTAGGATTTAAAATCATCATATTGCAAAATCTGATAAATTGAAAGATACAGTTTGCTTGTAGTAAGGTCCCTTTGTGATTACTAGTATTTTCACATAATTATCTGAGTTGTTTATGCATTGTCATGACCTGACACCTGAGAGACCTTGGGGTGATTTTTTGTAACTTGTTGAAAATTACCTTTCAAGAGAGATAGAATATTGCATTCTGTTTGAGTTGTTGCTGTGCAGAAAACACCATCAACAGTGACCTTAATGTTAGAGATGGTGGGGATGGCAGGAGTGATGAGTGTCTCTGTCACAGAAGTGGATGGGAGAGTGGTGGGATCGATGTATCGTGTGGATGGGCCCTCATCATTTTTTAGTACTTGGGGGATTTTATAGTACTTTGCTTCAAGGCTTTTACAATAGGAGAAGGGTTCGAAATCTCCATGGATAGTAACTTCTTGTCCCTCGTGTGTAAATTTCACACATTGATGGAAAGTTGACGCTACTACTTTCATCACATGAATCCAAAGGCATCCTAGGAGGATGTTATACATAAAGTCGAGGTCTAAGAGTTGACAAGTGGTTTCCATGATAGATGGCCCTACTTGAATAGGGAGTTTGATTGTGCCCTGAGACACTCTTTCTTGATCGTCATATACTCTTATCATGATACCATTTCCTTTGTCAATAGAATCCTCTAATATTTTCAATTGTTTTATGAGGTTGAGAGAACATATATTCAAGTCTGCACCTCCATCCACCAAGACCCTTTTGAATTTTCTCTTATGTACTATTGGTTCTAGGTGGAGTGCATGGTTGTGAGATGGTTGAGCGGGGAAATCCTGGTCGGAGAATGTGAGGAGATTTGATGTAATGATATTTCTGATCATAGCTTGGAATTGCTCCACATCTAGATCTATGGGGACAATGGATGAAGCCAACACTTCTTCAAGATTTTTCTTATGGTTCGATGATATTTTTAGCAACTCCATGATGGAGATTTACGCTAGCATTCTTTTGAGCTGCTCTAGGACATTGTAGCCATTAGGGACAAATCTAGATCAGGGACTCTATTTGGTTGGGATGATCCTATGATGGTAACTTTGTCGCCTCTTGTGGTGACTCCACAATCTTCAACATGGGTGCCTTTGATGGTGATGACCATGCAGTTTTCATCTAGGGAGGTGACGACTGTTTTGTACACATGATTTAAGTTTGTTTGGGTTCCCTTCCCTTTGTCATTGTTATTGTTATTCCCTTTATTGCCATGATTAGGCATCAGATTCATGTATATCTTAAGGTCTTGGTTTCCTGTAGGTTGTTCCACATTTATAATCCTCTTATCGATGAGATCTTGAATTATGTTTTTTAGCCTCATACAATTGTTCATGGTATGTCCTTTGATTTTATGGAATTCATAGAGTTGATTTTCATTAAACCAAGGAGGTTTTACATATGGTTCTTGGTAATTCTCGAAGGTAGGAGCATGGATGATTTTTTCATTTATCAACTTCTTCATGATGACTTCAAGTGGTTCCCCTAGAGCAGTGTACTTTCTCTTGGGGTAGCTCTTGTTTCTTTGGGGTGGTCCCCTTTGATCATTGAGATTATTGATTGTTAGATTGTTGTTTGGTTGGTGTGTTGTTTGATGATTGTTTTGGTGTTGGATTTGGATTTGTGGTGCAGGTGTATTTTGGCATGGGGCACTAATGACCACCTTGGCATCAACAACACCATCATTAGTAACATTTTTGTTCCTTGCTCATGTGCGAGGTTTATCGTTGTAATTGGAGGGTGGGCAGTTGTTTTGTTGTTCGGGGTATGAAGTTGATCCTGCAAGTTGAGTCATAAGGGCTCATTCAATACTGAGTGCCTTGGAGATCATCTGATCATATGTGGTGACCCCTTATACCTTAAGATAAAATTCCAAGAGGCCTTCAAGGTTGGATATGATGGTGCAAACTTGTTGTTCCTCAGGCATGGTCCACTTGCTCTGATTGGCCTTGGATCACCATCGTTGTAGGATTGAAGTGAATGATTCACCCTTTCCTTGTTTCAGAGTTGAGAGTTCTTCTAGACTAACATCCATTGCAATGTTGCATGCATAATTTTAATGAATGCGTCTATAATTTCTTGGAATGTTCTAATGCCTATGGGTAGGCGAGAGAACCATTCCATAGCATGGCCAACCAAACTTCTAGGAAATAGCCACATCAGATAAGTATTGTCATATGTGACTTCCATGCGATGAACCTGGAATTCCCTTATGTGATCTTCAAGGTTTCTTGTCCCACGATATTTGTCAAACTTGGGGATCTCAAATCCCTTGGGGAATGGTTTCATCACTAGGATCCTATCAAATGGATACGGACACAAGTTTCTTGGTGTCTTTGTGGTTCGCCCTGATTGAAGATCGAGCACTTGTTGTGAGAGCAACCTGATTTGTGTTGTTACGTCATTTGCAAATCAGGGGGTGGGATGAAGGTGTTTTGGGGTGTTTCGATTGTGGGTTGAATGGGTGGGTTGGTTAGTGTGCTGTTTGATGTGATTTTCACATTGTGTCAAGCTAGGTATGCTTGCACCTACTGTTGTATGGACAATGCTTGTTGTTGTTCTTGTTGTTGCTACTCTAAGATTTCCTACTATTGTGCTTGTTGTTGTGCTTGTTGTTGTTCTAACAACGCTTGTTGTTGGGCTGCTAATTCAGCTGCTTCTTGTTGCTCTTGATATTGTTTTATTGCTTGTTGATATGCTTGCAATTGTGTTGCTTGTTGTTGTGCAAGAAGTGCTTTATATTAGGCTTGCGCTTGAGCTTGAGCTTGTGCTGCTTGTTGTTGGAATAGAATTTGTGCTTGAGTAGCCTTTTGAACTTGTTATGTGGCTTGGGCTGCTTGAGAAGCTTGTGCGGCTTGCATAGCTTGAGCGGCTTGTTGTTGTTGTTGCAATGATGTTTGGGCTTGTGTGGCCTGTTGCGCTAGTAATGTGGCTTGGGCTGCTTGAGCAGTTTGGGTGGCTTGTTGAGTAGCTAGTTGCACAACTTTTTATTTTTGCACATGTTGGAATCTCCTTTGAAAAGCAGCTTGTAATACCGCATTGTATTGGATTGATGTTTTGGAAGTAGGTGGTGGTGGGGGTGGTGGATTTGGAATGGCGTTCGTGGTGGTGGTGAGTGGTGATGTTGTGGTGGTGGTTAAAGTGGTGGATGGTATCATCGATGTGGTTGGTCCTTGAGAGACCATGCTTTGAAATGTTAGAGGGTGGTGGATGACGTTGCGATTGCTTGTATAGTTGTCATCTGTTGTTGCGATATCGATGAAAAGTTTTGCGTGTTGTTTTGATTAGTGTTTGGGATGTTGTTTTGATTGATACTTGGTAAAGGTGGGAGCCCCAAACCAAGGATTGGTGTGGATGATGATGGCAATGGTATAAGTGGTGGAAATGTGAGGGGTGTGAGTTTTTGAGAAAATGTTGTGGTGTCGAAAATGCCCCCAGGTCTGAACATGGCTCCTTCCTCTTGTGAATTTGTGAGGAGAGGAGTTTGAGGTGTTGTGTGGAAGGTTGATGATGATGGGCCATGATGGAAAGTGAGAGGAACATACTTGTGTAATGTATTTTTGGGTATGTTTTGTTCCAAGATGGTATTTGCATCCATGTCTTGATTGTTAACAAGGGGGTGTGTTTGAATAGCATTAATAAATGCATTTCCCTTATGAACATTGGGTTGGGTTGGAGCAAAGGATGTCGTGATTTGTGGAATGTTTTGGGTGATGCTTTGGGATGGGGGTGTGGATGAGATGGGAATTGTGGATGAAATTAGAGGCATGATCTCTAAAGATGATTCCACTATTGAGCTCATGTCAAAATCGAAAGGTAATTTGGCCCCTTGTTTTGATAGTTCTAGCATGTATAGTGAAGGGTTAAGCCTCATCATGATATTGACGATCTTATGGTTTTTCGGATTTTGAAGCATTTCCATTATTTTGTTGTGAGACATCCCAAAGGTAAGATCCTCTCCTTGGGTTTCCTCTTGTGGGTTTTGTGATGATGATATGGTTAAAGGATTGCTTGATTCGACAAGATTCATTTTTGTGTTTGTTTGGCTTAGATCACTTGAAGTGGGTGTTTCTTTGTCGGCTTCCATGCTCTTCTTGTAGTGAGATCTGGTTTGAACCATAAAACAAGGATCAATTTTCAAGAATAGGGGAGATAAATCTCTTAATTCTTTTGGATTGATCTCTACTTTATGCACAAAAGAGAGATTTTTAGGATATCTTGATGATCAAAAGGTGATATGAGAGATGGATGATGTGGATGTTTTGGTCTTTTGATAAAACTTGAGGGGGATGCTAGACTTTTGGGACTTTTTGGATATGTTTCAGATTTTGATTTTGATTTTCCTTTGGGATTTGTCCTTGATTTGATTGATTTTGGTTTGCTTTGATTTGAACAAATAGACCCTAAGATGTTGGCTGATTATCTAAAGGGTATATTTTCTCAAGGGATGATAATTTGAATATGTGTAGGGAGAAGGATGCATCTACCCACACCTATTCAAACAAGATGATAGTTTAACTAAGCATATGAAGAAGGATTCATCTACATATACCTAGATAAACAAGATGGTTTGATAACTTTGACTAAGCATATGAAAAAGGATGCATTTACACATACCTAGCCAGAGGTAATTTTGATAATGATTTCAAGGATTTAGTCTCAAGGATTTGATGATTTGGATTTTTTCCAAAAATCCTAGCATTAAGGATGATTTTAAGATTTCCCAAAAGGTGATGATGAGATGATGTTTGATTTGATGTTTGAAGGATGGATGAGAAAATATTTTGATTTCCTTTTGATCCTAAGATGAACCTAAAAAAGACACTTTGTTTGCCTAGACCTAGGTATTGAAGAACATGCAACGCTTCTATAGTGATTCAATTTGTGCATACATTTTCAGATTTTCAACCAATGAATTTTGCTTTGGGATTTGGACTTCTTGAGGTCTCAACACATATGAGAGTTTATTTTGTTTAGCTTTTCTTAATGGCTTTATTTTACCACAAACACTTTCTTTGATTAGGTTTTCCAAACTAGATGTCCAATGTCTTAATTTCTTCAAACGCCACAAAGTATGTTATGTGGAAATTTGATGAACTCAAGGCAAGGGTTACCTAATGTTTAACCTTAGTAGACAAATCGAGATGTAATCCAATGTTTAGAAAACTCTAAGGATGTAAATCCCAAGGGAAAGCAATAACATATGGATTGAATCAATTGTATTTGTCTCCTAAAGGGTTTTGAAATTTTGATGATGAAGTTTAAGAGTTTTTTTCCAAGATGTTTTCGAACAAGCAAAGTATTTTGTAACCAATTAGAACCCTATGGATTTGTAAGGCAATATTTGTTGGATTCCCACTTGGAAAAGTCCAACTACGCTTATCTTTAGCGAATGGTTAGATGCTTGACCCCACTAGCTCCCCTCTACGACTCATTAACGTCAATCGGGGCAGCCAAGCATCAACACCCATGAAACTCCCATGGCATGTTTTCTATTTCTACTAAAAGATCGTAAAAGTGTGGGGTGGCTTCAAAACGACTGTTCTTGCACCAACAAATAGATTTAAGGATTTTGGCAATTCTAGAACATGGGTTTTAATAAGGACTCTCTATTCGTGGAGATTGACCCATACGATGAGAGTCCCCTTTTAGATCCATCTCGTCAGAATCAACTGCGTGATATTGGTGTTTCTTCCAATACCCACATTTATATCCTAGCTGGAAATACTCTCGGGTTTAGAGTGTTACCAGTTGAGTTGTTCCATTGGGTGAGTACTTTTTCCCCAAGGTAGGCCCTTTAAGATAAACAAAAGCAAATAAAGACAATATCTATAATTCGATCAATCCTTGTTTGCAACAAAGAGAGAGAATGTATGCAATAATTCCCTACTCACACTCGCACAAGTTTTTGTTCAATTTTAAACCCAAATTGAAGTGTGGAGGTGATTGTTTTGTCTCAACCTAAAATCATGAAAAAGGCCTTTTGATTCTCAAGATCACTATTATGCGTGAGAGAAGCACATACTTCCTTTTTCAATGAGGTTAGTTTAAGTAAGCCATCACAAAATAAAGTTGCACTTGTTCATTTTAGATCCCCTAAGCAATTGTGAGTTCTTTTTAAGCACCAAAAGACAAATGAGAGTTGTTTTGTTCAATTTTTAACCAAAAAACAAACTCTAGTAAGTTGCATTCCTAATGTTTATTTTAAATCTTTGCAAAGAAAAATTGAAAAGATTATTTTAAAGACCCAAACGAAATTAGTGTCCTAAGCAAAAAGAGACAACAATTTCTTAAAAAAGTGTTAAACAAACAATAAAGTGTTTAAAAACACCTTGGTTTTGCGAAATGTCATCCTCATGCTTCTCCTTCTTTCGTTTTCAATTGATCCAACCTACAAGAGAGAAAACCAGTCAAATTCTACAAAATACAGAGATTAAAAAGTAGAAAATAGAAGATAAACTCATTGATGACCAAAAGCACATGCTAAAATTAAACTTCAACTTTTTACTCCCTTCCAGTGACGCAACCCGTGACTGCATCACAGTTTGATTTCTCAGCAGTGTTGTACAGCGTCGCTTACTAGTCAACGTCGCTCTGGGTTGGGGATAGTGAGCTCAACTGCATGGCCCTTTTTCTCAACGTCACAGTTTGATTTTTTTGAAAATTTCTGCAAGTCAGATTGGTCAAGCGGTGCAGTTAGAAATTCAAATGTTTGGGCAGGAAGACTCCAACATCACAGTTTAAATTTCCAATGGTGTTGTATGGCGATGCTGGAAAACCAACGGTGCTATATGGCAACATTGACCTTCCAACATTGGAATTTTTTTGTGTATAAGCAAAAACACAAAAAATTTAGAAAAAAGTGATTGAAAATGAGATTTTTCCCTCCTTCTAGCACCAAATGTGAGAATCCCAATCCTAATACCTGCAAAACAATGAGAACAAACACATTAGATTAGAAATTGTAAGCATGAACAAGGATTCCCCATGAAATCCATTTACAAAACTAAAATTAGGAAAAAAATAATGAAGAACACAATGAGAACAATAAAATAGATTGAATCCTAATTTAAATTAGCAAACTCATGATCCCATGGGGGAATTGGTGCTAGTTTGATGTGAAAATTGGCCCTTTCCCAACTCCAATGATGCAAGATTGATATATGTTGATGAGCATTGATGAGTGATCCACTTTGTTGATGAAGATTGAGTGCTCCAAGCTAAAAACCTGCATTACCTAGCTAAAATTCAATGGTGATGGATGAATTTGATAGATATTTGAGCATGGTAACTTTGCATAATTTGTGGATGATGAAATGAGGATATGAGCTCTTCATTTATAGAATTCTAAGATGGATGAATGTCCAAATTTGAGCAATGTGGGACTAACATTCATCCAATGGCAAGATGCCACTTGTCAACCTATGAGTGGATGAAGGATGTGCAAGTTTTGAGGATTGTGCTAGTAAATGCTTATTTTTGAATTTCAAATTTGTTGAAATGACTTGCAAGAGGGAATGGAAAATGAAATAAATGCCACTTGGCTCAAGGAAAAGGACATGTAAGATGGAGTAAATTCCTTGTTGGATGTACATGTCAACTTGGAATTTTGAATTCAAACTTGGAGGAATATTCCAAAAGATACCTTGTTGAGGAAAATAGGGATTTAATAAATCAATTAAATTTATTTTCATGTGCAAGTGGTAAAAGCTAGAGGATGGGACATGAATTAGAATTAAATTAATCAAGGGTTAATTAATTTAATAGGAGATTAGATGATGTGACTTATTTGACTTAGATTTTAAGATTTATTTAAATCAAATAATGAGAAGAATGTGATAAGAGATTAATTAAATAGAGATTTTGATTTATTTAATTAAAAGAGATGATGTTAGATTAAACCAAATAAGGTTTTAATTTATTTAATTTAATAGATAGACTTTAGAGATTTAATTAAATAGGGATAATTAGATCAGATAATTAATTTAATTATCGAGAAGAGGTGACTTAATTAGATAACTGATTTATTTAATTAAGAGAGGAATATTGATGAATTTAATCAAATAAGGGAATTTGATTAAATGGTTAGACCAAGGGATTATTCAGGATGAAACAATGTTAGTAGTCGGGATCATATGCACAATGTCAATTGGTATATTTTACATGTCTATAGGTATGTTGTGTTAGGAGTTGAAGTGTGTCTTTGATGATGTTTGTTAGGTCTTTGTACGACCTTCTCTAAAAAATATTGAGAAAAAGTAGTGTTGGAGGGCTATAAGCCTTTAGGTGTGTGTTTGGGATAAGTTGAGTGTATAGTGTTTAAGGGGCTGGTTTGTTGTTTCAGTCTAATCATTTTGAGTTGGTTGGGATCTTCACCACCTAGGTTGCTACCACGCTGCCCCTACCTTCTCAACCCTACCCTATTGGCAAGCTAGTGGAGCATTGGCAAGCTAGCTCACTCACTAGCTTTCCAATGCGATAGGTTTGAGAAATTAGGGGTAGTGTATGCCTCATAGAAATGGGGTGCCATGGTGATATACCCATTTCTATGAGGCGTATGCTGCCCCTACCTTCTCAACCCTACTGCATTGGCAAGCTAGTGGATCGTTGGCAAGCTAGCTCACTCAATAGCTTACCAATGCAGTAGGGTTGAGAAGGTAGGGGTAGTGTATGATCACCATGACACCCCATTTCTATGAGGCATACACTACCCCTACCATGTCAACCATTTCTGAGACTGGCTTGAAAACACAGTTTTAAGGTTTGAAAGTCATTTAAAATGGTGTATTGACCCAATCCTCTCACTGTGGCCACTCTAACTTGAGGAATAGGTCTTCAACATCACTAAAACAGTGTAGGAATGTTGAGTGTGTACAAGGGAGGTCAAGATTTGAGTTGGGCATGAAGCCTTGGAGTGAAATTTGGTGTTTTCCATGTGAATTTGGGAGGTTTTGACATGCTAAAGTGAGTATTGTGTTAGGGAAGAATTGTTTCTTATTGAATTGAGTTTGTGTAGGCTATTTTAAACCTATTTGAGGTGGTGGAATGTTTTGATAAGGTTGGGAAGTGTGTTTTCCAATAGCCCTATGTTATTTTCCTTAAAAAGAGGGTTTTTGGTTTTGGTATCTTGGTGGATGAATTTCTAAGGGGTAATTGTGAATTATTTGGTTTAAATACATATAAATTTCTTCCCACATGTGTTTGGAGGTTTTGGTCAAGTTTCAAGATAAGTTTTTTTGCTAAAGTGTCCTAATTTGAGGCCTAGTTGGTGTAGAAAGCCTGATTTGAGAAAGTTGTATAAAGTAACCAATAGTGGTTTATTGGCATGTGATTGTGTAACTTGAAGGTTCCTTGAAATGGTTCAAGTCTTGGTCTAAAAGAATCTTACCGAGAAGAAATACCCGGTTGAATGAGTTGGAAATGGTACAAGGAAGAGTGCTGATTTGGTGAAAAGTGAAGAGTTTTGAGAATTGTGACTTGTGAATTGTTGTTGTTGGTTGATTTTTTGTGTTTAGTTGTGTTCTAGGACTTCCCCTGGTTGCATCACAATTCAAATTCTTTGTCCATGCTTCCATTTTGATGACAACCTAAGGTTATAATGACAAACAAACAATGATCAACATGGAATATAATTCTT
>VDFB02000015.1:208825622-208853071 GCA_007258455.2 Sequoia sempervirens | reverse complement strand
CACTCCACCCCCTATTTCTCTCCCTCTATTAGGTCACTTCCTCCCACAACCTCTTGTTGGAAAAAAAATGACAAACAAATGAGAGGGGGGGTGAATCCGTTGTCACAAAATAATAAACTTTTTCAAACTTAACTTAATGTCAGATCTGATGAATAAGCAATTAACACATTAGAGAGATAGAGAACACCAATATTTTTTGTGTGGAAACCCTGTTAGGGGAAAAACCATGGTGGATGTTAGTCCACAATATTATACCCTGTTAAAAGTATAATGAAAACAATAAAGGGGAATGCACATGCATTTAGGCACACTACCTAGAGCTCACTACTCAGTTACAGAAGGGGCTCATTGCCCAACAATACATAATAGGATTAAATCCAAAGGGTACAAAATGATAAAGTAGCTTCTACACAAGCCTGATTACAGTTCCAATTAAGCACAAAAAACTCCTTCACTTCTCACTCAAACTACTTCACACTTTGCTCAATCTTCTTCACACTCTGCTATGCAATCGAATGATTTGAACACTATTGACACATCTGCACTTTCTCTACTATACTACGCTCTTATGCACACTTTAATCTACTCAAACAATTGCTCTTATATATCTACAACATTGAATTACATCAACAACTTCGTTGACTAGAAAAATAAAAAATATTTGCAATGTCGGCCCAAATTTATAATTAAATTTTCAATGTGAATCCACCAAGTTCAGCCACAACATAGTGGAGACACAAATTAAGAACTCCAACAAAAAAATACTTCAATTAGTTTCAACTCAAAGATCAACAACACGCTACCATCAACATGTTGGATAAGAACATGAAACACTGAACATACAGAGAAAAATCTTTGACCACTAGCACACCAAACAATGTGGACATACCACAAAGATAGAGAACAATATAGAGACATCCAAAAATACCAAGAAACAACAGAGAAACATCTGCAACAACCAGAATTACCAGAATCACACAATCTTCACTTAGGAACATTGACTGAGACCACAAAAATACTGTCAAACCACAACACGATCAAATCTATATGCAGACCTCTAAAAATTTTAGTAGATGATCTAGATACTCTCAAGAATAAGCCCTTTAGTCCACAATATTTTATTTTCAACGTATGACCTACACAGTTCCACTGGGAAACTGGAACACTTTCTTTTACAATTTTCTCAATATCCTTGACATATACAACCTCTGATGTATTGAAGGCTAATAGTGTTGACATCAATGACAACCACATATCAACAACACATCCACAACATCCAATAATCTCCCCCTTTGGCATTGATGGCAACACATGAAAAATACCATCGACCCAACACACTTGCTTCTTAACTACTTTTCTCCCACAAGGTTGTTTTCCTCATAAGATTTTTCACATTGCACTTATCCCCTTTTGAAATCAATGGAAAAGGTGACCATGACCTTTCCATATACACGCTTTGAACCACATATTTGCACATCTGACTACTCCCCATGAGTAGCGGCCACAAAAACATCAATTTGGATTAGAATATAGCAATGTAGCTCATGGATTGATGCAAGTAAATGCATCTTTTAGTTCTTATCAGGAGGGGTAATTACCCCTAGCATTCCTCTGAGATACTCAAAAGTATCATTCGGCAACGACTTACTAAAGATGTCTGCAATCTATTCTTTGGTAGGTACATACTCCAATCTGACTTCTTTCTCATTCACTTTCTCCCTTAGGAAGTGAAACTTGATTGATATATGTTTAGTCTTAGAGTGTAGCACCAGATTCTTTGAAACATTTATTGCACTTGAATTATCATAGTATATGAAAATAGGTTCTTCATATATCACCCTGATATCTTTCAACATTTGTTTCATCCATATCACTTGAGTACAATTATTTGCAGCAACAATATATTCTACTTCAATAGTAGATAGAGAAATGGAATTCTACTTTTTGCTCAACCAGGACACTAGTTTCTTCCCTACGAAGAAAGCACCACCACTAGTACTTTTGTTGTCATCTACATCTCTAGCCTAATTTGCATCAGTATATGCACTCAAAGTGAGATCATCATTCTTTGGATACCAAAGTCCAAAGTCAACTATTCCTTTTAGATATTTAAAGATTCTCTTAACAACAATCACATGTGACTCTTTTGGATCAACCTGAAATCTAGCAACCATACATACAACATTCATAATATTTGGTCTAGTCTAGGTTAAATAGAGCAATCCACTGATCATTGACATGTATCTAGTTTGATTCACCTTGGGAGAATCATCATTTTGTGTTAGATTGCATCTGGTCACCATGGGAGTGCCAAAAAGCTTTGATTCTTCCATCCCAAATCTCTTCAATAGCTCTCTCACATATTTGGATTGAGATATGAAAATTCCCTTGTCTAATTGGGTAACTTGCAATCCTAGAAAGAACTTCATCTCTCCAATCATACTCACCTAAAATTCATCCTTCATTTCATCAGCAAACTTCATACATAGATTGTCATCTCCTCTAAAAATGATGTCATCAACAAAAACTTCTATAATTAACTCTTTATCATGATCCAATTTGAAATATAAGTTGCTATCAACAATACCTTTAGTGAATCCAAGCTTTAGTAAGTATTTGTCCAATCTAGCATACCAGGCTTTGGGGGCTTGCTTAAGTCCATATAGAGCTTTCTCCAAGCGGCAGACCATATCTTCCTTGTCAGTTAGTTGAAATCCATCCAATTGTTCAATGTATACTTCTTCTAGTTCTCCATTCAAAAATGTCGACTTCACATCCATTTGATAAACTTTATAGTTCTTGTATGCAACATAAGCAAGAAATAATCTAATAGCTTCAATTCTAGCAATAGGGGCAAAATTTTCTTCATAATCAACACCTTCCATTTGAGAATACCCTTTACATACCAGTCTTGCTTTATTCTGGACCACTTCACCTTGTTCATTCAGCTTGTTTTGAAACACCCATTTAGTACCAATCACATTTTTGTCTTTAGGTCTAGGAACAAGTACCCATGTGTCATTATTTTCAATCTGTGTCATCTCTTCCTTCATAGCTTCCATCCAGTGTTCATCTTGGCAGGCTTTAGTGACATTTTTAGGTTCAATCTTGGAAATCAAGCAATACTCTTCTGCAATCTTTCTTTTGGTTTGCACTCCTTTATTCTTATCTCCTATAATTTAAATTTCAGAATGATTTAGCTTTACATACCTTGGAGTTTTGGGACTTTCATGAGCTTCTAGTTCTTCTAATCTTTCTTCTGCACTTGCACTCGTCTGTGCTTCCTGACTTACTTGATTTATTGGAATGAATTGAGGTTGCTTTACCAGAACATATGGAATAATCTAAAGTTGATTTTATGTTTGAGAATTCTTCCCTTGGCTTGTATTGTCTTCATTTGAATCATAACCATAATATCTGGATGATTTGGCCGAGTCCTCATGAACTCTGACATTTGCACTCTCAACCATCTTTCTCAGTCTTTTGTTATAGCACTGGTAGGCCTTGCTTTTAGTAGACTAACCTAAAAATATTCCTTCATCGCTTCTTGCATCAAACTTGCCTATATCATCATCTCTCTTGATATAACATTTGCTTCCAAAGATCTTAAAATATTTAACAGTAGGCTTATAACCAAACCATAACTCAAAAGGGGTCTTTCCAGAATTACCATTAACATTTACCCGGTTTAAAGTATACACAACAGTCCTTACAACTTCACTCCAATAGATCCGGGGCACATTTCCTTCTATCTTCATTGTTCTAGTAGCATCCAAAATTGTTCTATTCTTTCTCTCAACAACTTCATTTTGTTGAGGGGTTCGAGGAGTAGATAACTGTCTTTTGATTCCATGTTCTTCATAAAAAGAGTTGAACTCCTTGGAGGTGAACTCACCACCTCTGTCAGATCTTAAACACTTGATTTTCAAACCTTTCTCATTCTCTGCCATAGCCTTGAAACTTTTGAACTTTTCCAATGCTTCACATTTTTCTCTTAAGGAAACCCATATCATTCTAGAGTAATCATCAATAATCAACATAAAGTAACTTTCTCCATGAATACTTCTGACTCTGGAGGGACCACAGAGTTCAGTATGTAGCAACTCCAGCAAATCATTTGAATGAAATTGTTTGCTTTGGAAGGAGACTCTAGTCTATTTACCCATCTGACACTCCTTACAAATTGTGTTAGCAGGCTTCACGAACTTAGGTAGATCTCTTACTGCTTGAGTGGAACTTACCTTGACAATGTTATCAAAATTTACATGACACAACCTCCTATTCCACAACCAAATTTCATCTACTTGAGCAATTAAACAACTCCCACTGGCAATATTCAGGTGAAAAATATTACCTTTTGTCTATCTGTAGCAATCATATTGCCAAAACTTCCACGTATCTTGCATCTTCCATATTCGAATTGCAGATCATAGCCTTTTTCCACCATCTTTCCAACACTCAAAAGATTGTGCTTCAGGCCTTCATCATAAAGAAAATCATCAGTGTTATCCTTACCACCAAGGAGAATAGAACCTCTTCCACGAATCACACTAGCATTGTTGTCTCCAAATCTTACAACACCACCATCATACTTCTCTAGACTTGCCAATTTGTTTTTATCACCAGTCATATGATGTGAGAATCCGCTTTCAATAACCCACTCATCCTTTTCTTCAACTTGGGATGCAAGATCTTTCTCATCTTTAGCAGATTTAGTAGCCACAAGACTATTTTCAATGGTAGCAATCAAAACCCATTCATCTTCATTTCCATTATCTTTATTAGACTCATCATTAGTCACTCCTTCAACAAAGTAACATTTCTTTTGGAATCTAGAATTGTTAGGATTAGATCTAGGAACTCTTTTAGGACATCTTGATGCAAAATGACCTATTTTACTATAAGAAAAACATTTAATAGGTAACACTCCTTCATACCGACCTTTTCCTCTGCCTTCTTTCTTTACAATTAGTGCTTCCAATTCTACTACCTCTCTTTCTTTACCTTCAATCTATTTTAGTTTCATCATACTTGGATATCTTCCTGGAACACTCTCTTTAACCATATCTTTGCTTGTTACTTCAGAATACAGTAGCCTTGAGTGTAGATTCAATCTTTAGAATAGATTCACCAAATTCACTTAATTCAAAAGGAACAAGCTTACCAACCAACATGTATCTTGTCATCTTTGTTACTAATCTGAGCTCTTTAATAGCATGAGCCTTCACTTTGTAGGAGGGAGGCAAGGATTTGAGTATCTTAGCCACAATTTCATCCTCATCCAGAGAACCACTGACACATCTAATACCCATCACTATTTCATTTACTCTTTGCATAAAAGAAGTGATATTTTCATCTTCACCCATCTTCAAATTCTCATACTTTCCTTTCAAACTCTGTAGCTTAGTCATCTTCACCTGAGCATCTCCTTCATACAAAGTTTCAAGCTTCGTCCAAATCTCATGAGTTGTGTGTAGTCCTATCACATTTTCCATCTCTGAATCTGTCAGAGCACTCACCAAAGCTTCAATAGCCTTGATATTGTTTTCAACATCTTTGATCTCACAGCAGTGGAGGGACCATTCTGAGGAATAACATATGGATCTTTTGTAATCTTCCAGAAAGCTTCACCAATACACCTTAGGTGACACTGCATCCTAACTTCCCACAGTGAGTAGTTAGTTCCATCAAATCTAGGATTGTCCTTGTATGTTTCCATCTCAGATCACCTCAAGCTTTTAGAATTCTTTAGAGGAACCCACTTTGATACCAATTTTTGGCGAAACAAGGATAGACAACTAAGAGGGGGGTGAATCAATTGTCACAAAATAATAAACTTTTTCAAACTTTACTTAACTTAATCTCAAATTTGATGAATAAGAAATTAACACATCAGAGAGAAAGAGAACACCAATATTTTTTACATGGAAACCCTGTTAGGGGAAAAAACATGGTGGATGTTAGTCCACAATATTATACCCTATTAAAAGTGTAATGAAAACAATAAAGGGGAATGCACATGCATTTAGGCACACTGCCTAGAGCTCACTGCTCAGTTATAGAAGGGGCTCACTTCCCAACAATACAAAATAGGATTAAATCCAAAGGGTATGAACTCAGAAAATAGCTTCTGCACAAGCCTGATTATAGTTCCAATTAAGCACAAAAAACTCCTTCACTTTTCACTCAAACTACTTCACACTTCACTCAATCTTCTTCACACTTTGCTCTGCAATCGAATGATTTGAACACTATTCACACATCTGCACTTTCTCTAGTATACTATGCTCTTATGCACACTTTACTTCACTCAAACAATCACTCTTATATATCCGCAACATTGAATTACATCAACAACTTCATCGGCCAAAAAAAAAAATATTTGTAATGTCAGCTCAAATTTATAATTAAACTTTCAATGCAAATCCACCAAGGTTGGCCACAACATAGTGGAGACCCAAATTAAGAACTCCAACACAAAAAGACTTCAATTAATTTCACCTTGAAGATCCACAACACACTACCATCAACATGTCGGCCAGGAACATGAAAAACCAAACACACAAAGAAAAATCTTCAACCACTAGCACACCAAACAATGTAGACATACCATAGAGAACAATCTAGAGACATCCAAGAACACCAAGAAACAAGAGAGAAACATCTACACCAACTAGAATTACCAGAATCACACAATCTTCACTCAGAAATGCTGACACAAACCACATAAATACTATCAAACCACAACACGATCAAATCTATATGCGGAACTCTGAAACTTCTGGTAGATGTTGTAGATACTCTCAAGAATAAACCCTTTAGTCCATGTGCCCCATTCCTGCAAACCCCATAAGATTCCTTCCCTCCATATCCACCTGCCCATTGGCTATGTGTTATTTATCCATATTTCTTTCCATATCATTATTTATATCCACAACATCCAGCACCTCTCCACTCTCTCAAGTCTCTCACTCCACCTCCCTCTCTCTCCACTCTGTCCCTCTTGCTCCCTCTCACTACCTATCTCTCAGAGTCTCTTCCTCTCACTTTGACGCCATTTATGTCCTTTGACCCCTCACCTCTATCCACCCTTCTATCTCTCCATCCACCACTACCCCTCAGCCAAGCCCCTCCTTCCACCTCCACCTATACATTGACCTCAACCCCTAAAATCCACATGACCACGTACCCCTCGACCCCTCGGCCCTCAGCCCCTCCCGGCCCTCGGCCCTCGGCCCTCGGCCCTCGGCCTTAGGCCCTAAGAGCCCAGCTTTTAAGATGCTGGCACCCTCTGTCCACTCTGCCCACCTTGTAGGTTAGGCCCTCCGGCCCTCGATTCTCAGTCCTCATTTGCCCAGTCCTCAGACCCTAGGCCCTCAGCCCCTGTGCCCATCACCTTCCATTCCTTCTTCCTGTCCCTCCAAACCTATACCATCCACCCTCCAACCCCGTTCTTTAAACCTTCCACCCATTATCCACTCTCTACCATCGACCCCTAATCTCTCCGACCCCTATACCCTCCAACCCCCTATCTCTTTCTCTCTATCTGTCTCCTCTCCCTCCCTCTCTCTCTCCACCCTCTCTAATTTTTCTGCTCTATCTGCCCTCTCCCTCTTTCTATGTTGCCTCTCGTTCGATCAGTCCCTGCCGCCCCTCTGTCTGTCTTCTCTGTTCTCCCTCCTCCCTCTCATGTCCTCTCCACCCTCTCCATTCCTCCCTCCATTCCTCTCCCTGAATGATCCCTCCACCCCCCCTCCATTTCCTCCTCCCCTCCGGTCCTCTCCCCTCTCTCCCACTATATCCATTCCACCTATCTCTCAGTCTCCTCCTCCTCATCCCCTCACTCTCGGAATCTCCTTTGTCCACCCTCTTTCCTCCTCTCCTCCATCCCTCTCCATTTATCCCTCCCTCCAGCCCCTTCCATCCCTTCCACCTCCCTCCATTTTCCCCTCTTTCTTCATCTCTCTCTCTCCCCCTCTCTCTCCATTCCTCTCTCCACTCCTCCTTTGTCCATCACCCTGCCTATTTCGGGATCCTCCACAGCCCCTTCTCTCCACTCCCTCTCTTAATCTTGCTTCCACCCCCCCTCCTCTCCGGACTCTCTGCCTCCTCCTCCCTCCCTCCACCCTACCTGGACAGCTCCTGGATCTCTCTTTCTTAAGAGCTCACTTATCCCCTCCTAAGGGCAATGCATAAAATACGTACATGCAAAGGCATGAAATGCAGCCAATGTGCAGCCTGATTGTGCAGTGCATGGCATTGCATGCACACATGCTCAAGCATCTACATATGTACATACAATTGTACATACATACAAGCATACATGTACATGCACACATATACAATCTTACATACAAGTAGGCATACATACAATATAAATGCATTGATACATGCAGACATACATACATACATACATACATGACATACAAGCATACATGTGCATACAAAAATACAAATATATAAACATACATTCAATATTCATTTAACATAAAGTAAGACATAACGTATGTTATATTATGAGCACGTTATACTGTGCTTGTGTTATACCGCACTCACATTATGTGTTGCTAGACATGCTCCCCACAAACAAAAAAACCATGTCAAAACTGACATTTAACATGAGTGCGTTATAATGCACCCGCATTATATCTTGCTTTGGGAATCCCCAAGCCTTGGGATTGGTAATTTCCTTGGAATACCGACCCAAAGGCTTGGAGGGCATTCCTAATGACCAGAGACATATTTTTGCAATTTCTATAATATTTCACATAATCGGGTTTGTGCTCATTGTTAGGATTGCATGTGGTTCAATATCAAACAAATCGAACATCTGGGTAATGTTAGGTTATCTCTTAGCTATCCAACGATGTAATTTTTTTCACTTTCTGACAATGTTAAGCCATTCATCCATAATTTTTTTGTTTGTATGTCTCTTTTTTGGAAAAAAATCAATGTTTGGTGTTTTTTTCGTTATAAATTTAACCGTTCATCAAAATTTCAAATAATTTACATTTTTAGAAACTAGACTCCATTCTACAATTTTTTGTTTTTAAAACATTCAATTAGTTTCCAAAATTTGTAAGGGTAGCATGACCAAAATTATGTTTTTGAGGAAGTATCCACTTTGAAAATTACTAAAAAATAAAATATTCATTAAAAAATTATCAGAAAAATCATGCATCAACTACATACTGTTAGCTAACTTCTAACCATAGCGATTTTAAAAATACTAAAAAAAAATTCACCGTACGAAGGTCGTACAAGAGTTACTATGTTATCTTTTTTCTGACAAAAACAACACCAATTTGTGTACGTCCCTCATTTGAACCCATTAATCTCAACCATTTTCAAAATAAATTAGTAGTTTAGAAAGTAGACTCGAAGCACTTGAATCCTTCTTTTTGTTCCATCTCAAAATTTTGAGTGTAACTATCGTCAATTTCATGTCCAAGGTCACTATTTCTTGATTTCAGAAAGAAAAAAAAAAGTGACCACTTAAGCCCCCTTTTTGGGAACCATCTTGGTGCACTTACCTGCTACTACATTCAATTATGGAAGAGAACCATAGATGTCTATCAAACAAAGAGTCTAGTAAATAAATATTATTTAAAAATAAATTTGCATTCCTTAAAAATGAAAGGAGACTCAATAGCTAAGCATTGAAATAATTTTAATCTCATTTTGAGCTAGTTAGGTTCTATAGATATTAAGCTAAAAGAGGAGGATACGTTTATTTTGTTACTTTATTGATTATAGTTCTCATTTAATTGTTAGCAAAGGGAAGGTAAAACCCATGTTTAATGATGGAAGGATATAATCTCATAGACGTGTTGTGCATTCCAAGTTTAGCATGATATTTTCTTTTGTTTTTTAAAAGGAATAGTGTTGGAGTGAATTTCACATTTGATAAGAGTGGTTGTAGGCTAGATAGACGAAATTTAATGCTATCTCAGGGATCTTGATGTTGGACTTTGCTCAATTTTGATACAACTAAGCCTATGTCATTGAAAATTAAGATTCATGTATGTTTTGGTACCATAATATGGGTCACATGAATGAAAATTAGATTAAGACCATTGTCAATAAAAATATGGTGGATGGTTTATTTAGTTATTATGTGAATTTCAATTTTTGTAACCGCTATGTGTTTAAAAAACATAAAAATTTAATTCTAGTGTCATGCGAGCAAATAGACTATTAGACATTAATATTCATAGTAATGTTTTTGGTCCTATCAAATGTTGCTTCAATTGGAAAATCCCATTATTATGTTTTCTTTATCAATGACTACTCACATTATACTTGAATTTATTTTTTGAGGAATAATCTAATTTTTTGCCAAGTTTAAAGATTTTAAGGTCCTTGTTTAAAATTAGATTAATTAAACAATAAAATTATTAATATAATAGAATAGAATTCTTTTAGAGAAATTCATTATTTTTGTAGACATGAATATATTTTGAGATAGAAAATAACTTTGCATATGCCACAATAAAATGGCACTATAGAGAGGTTAAATAGAACATAATCAACTAAACCAAAATCATGTTAAGTAGTTCTCAATCAAATCAATATTTTTGGATAAGGGTTGTAAGTAATAATTTTTATTTGATTAATTTAGATCTCCATGATCTAATATTGTTGATAAAATACCATATGAAGTGTGGATAGGTTAAAACTTTTATTTTTCTTATTAGAATTTTGTAGTACTATGAGGTTTTTTTCATGTACCTAAATAAAAATGATATGTTAGATTTCAAGGCTAATAAATGTATCTTCATTAGTTATGGTGATAATTAAGGGTTAGAAGCTTTAGATTCCTCTAACCTTGAAAACGTTATATTCTAAATAGGTGATTTTTATGAAATTTAAAGTGAAGTCTAATCAAGTATAGCCAACAGAAAAGGAACATAATATTATGCATTTTGAAATGAAAATAAAGTGAAAAGATGTATAGGTGACAAAATAATAAGATGGATTAGAGGATCTACAAAAAGAAGCTTTAGATTTAGAGATTTTGGAGGAAGAACAACAAGAGCCTCTTATTACACTCTTGACAAGATCTACAATGTGACGAACATTGGTTCATCCTCTCTAGACATAAAAAACTCTCTAAAAACACCATATTTTTTTATAAAAAATACTTAACTAAATACATCATGATTGCTCTTAATAAATGAATATAAAATTCAACTCATTATGCCATTTATTTACATCAATTGAACATGCATTCATTTAATAGATATTATGTCTTACTCATAATTACCACAAGATATTTCACAAGAATAATTTTGTTTAACAAAGAATTAATCAATATTTCATTATATATACATATTACAAGTGGCATACGACAAATTCACCGCCAACAATTAACTAATGGAAAATTCACCGCCATGACAATTCACCACGTGACAAATTAATTGCATGAATTTTTGGTGGTTAATTTTCCATGGTGGTGAATTGTTGTGGTGATGAATTTTCCTATGGTGAATTGTTGACGGTGAATTTTCCATCGGTGAATTGCTGGCGATGAATTTTCCTAGAGCCATTACAAGTATCATTTGTAATGCCATATTATACAAATTTTATAAATAGTCAATAATACAAGTGTCATCTAAAATACAACTAATATTTGTGTAACCAAATATTTGGAATTATTCAACTATAAGAGGGACAACATCACCCAAGTTTTTTTCCTCCAACCATAGACCAAGGGTCCCCCATACACCTTCCATTAGGGAGCGGACCTACCCTTAACAAGGGTAGAAAATCAAGGGAATCATCAAGATCGTCACATATTCCATCTAAAAACTAGTGTTGTTCCTAAATACAAACAATTTTTTATACAACTCTCGATTCCCTCTAGCTAAGTCTGACACAATCTGATTGATTTATAAAGTAATACACACTTTGAGCTAACAATACAAGTAGTTATTTTGCATTACTTTGGCCAAATAATTTGATAAAAAATACACATTCTAAAATAGATATACATGTCATATGTCCAAACACCTCTATCTCAAACTAGTTACCAAGATTTATGATTTCACATTCAAGCACACACATGATTGAATATAGTATTATAAGTATATGCATATATACATCTAAAAGTAATCCTCCAATCACAAGCTTGTTGAGATGACTAAAGAGTTGATGTCAACAAAAAATCACCTAGGCAAGTGTGTGATAGGATTCTAACTAAAATGAATGAATAATAATGTTACTGTTGTGTACTATAATGTATTACGAAAAAAAAATCTCAACCCTTAAAATAAAACATATAAGAAACAATTTCTAATTTTGCACCTAAAAGTTCTTGTTAATAAATATGTCTTACATGGAAACTCTTTACCTCCAAGGATATTTGATTAAGAACCTCAAATATATACTAGCTTTTAACTATCAAGTATTAAACTATCTCTAGCTATTTCTCAATTATTCACATTCTATGTTTCTCTTCTTTTCATAGAATCTACAAATACACAAGTTTACTTCTCATATCATTAGTCATATGGGACAGGTTTAATAATACTCATAGGAAACTCTTACATTACAAATACATATTTATATATGTATATATTTTATATAACTATGTAAATAACTATGTATAAATAAATTTATAACAAGATATATATTTATATCAGTATATAAGTATATATCTCTCATATACTTATATACACCAATTACAATGAATAAGAGTTTGAACAAAGATCTATACATACACACATATAGATGATTACTTTGTTTATAATACTCTCTTTTTTGCTCGATAAAAGTGGTTGTATAGGGCCACACCCTTTGTATTAGATGAAAACAAAAGAGATTACATTCAATATTCTACAGATATTAGAAATAGACAAGTTGCAAAATGGAGCCTCCTAGCAAAATGGCTTTATAGACAAGTTACAGTTTCCCATTACAACACAATTTTCCCTGATTTCAGAGTACTATATAGTGCATATATTACTATACTACTATCACTTATTCTTACCCTAGCTCTGTTACTCCCCACCTAGACCATCCTCCTCACCTTGGCCATCATTGTCCACGCTTGTCGTAGCAGAGGTATTAACAAAGGAAAACAACCAATTCACCATCCCATTTTCTACCTCCCCCACTAAATTTTTCAAGAAGTTAATACCCATATGGGCATGGTGGCATATTTTTTCTATATTAATGTTGCATCCCCATATCACAAAAGGCATCCATGTACTCTGAAACTTATGGTCATACACCTTCCTACGACACCAATCCAACCCCTAGAAAAGCTCGTTACAAGATTTCCTTCTTACCTCCTCGCCACCATGGTCATATCAAATCTTCCATTATCTTTCCTACCACCCTCATATCCTCACTAGTGTCCAGAATCATCACCATGAACATTGAGGTGATGTCTATGTTTACACGGTAGCGATAAGCATCATTCGTGTACTAGTCACCCAACACTAGTCTTATTGTGTGCATGACCACCTCACAATTAGATTTAAATATCACCCTCGGTTGTTGCTCTAAGAGATCACCAAGGAAGGCCACCTGCCTTTGCCTAGATTTTAGACAAATGGGTGTGTCCATTCCTACATGATTATTTTCCAAATGTGGTTTGGGAAAGATACCACCAACTTTCCTTATAAGGATTAAGCTTCATCATTTTTGTGTTAACATCAGTACTTCCCACACTTCTATACATGCAAACATGATTAACCACCCCAATTAATTAATAGACGGTATGAGTTATTATTATCCTTAGCTTTCCTTGCAAAATTTGTGCCATGCCTCCAAATACTATTGTATGTGGAGGTAGAAATATGCTTTCAGAAGATTTCTTCCCTCAAATCAAGTAGAATTTGAAGATACTAGTGCAAGTGAAGAACCAACAGAGAGAATCAACAAGATAGAATTACCCCTCACACCCATACCTACTTCAAACCAAGGGAGAACTCCCATAAGACATTAATATTATGGCAGAGGAAGAGACAAACAATCTAGTAGAGCCTGTTACATTCAAGTTTCTAATTACAAATCAAGAACAAACAACAACCCTCAACCCCCTTGACATTTCCCAACTTCTATAGATTGATTACAAAGGATACAAACACATTCCTATTTAAGTTTTATGTGATGTGCATAAGCTATGATTACACCACTGATGCCCATAGACTAAAACTCTTCCCAACCACATTAAAATATATTGCTTTGTGGTGGTTCATGGGGCTAGGAAGGAATGTAGTACCAAATTGGGAATCAATGAAAGAAAAATAATTGAAAACATATCAAGATTAATATCATGGAGCATACATAAAATGAGATGACATATTCAAGATGTCACAAAATGAAGATGAACCACTTGAAGTTTACGTAGAAAGGTTTAAATTCTACCAGAAGAAGTCACATCAAAATAGGCTCTCTCCAGAGTCATTAAAGCTAGTATTTTTGTGAGGAGTAAATGAAGATTTCATGGAAGCCTTAAACCTCATAGGAGTAGGGGATATTTCTCAATTTCCTTTTGATGAGACATTCCAAGTATGTAGAAATTATTCTAGGTCATCTATGAGGAAGACTATGGGTACTAGAGCTTTCTCTTCCACCAAAACATCCATGAGTGTTTCAAGGGTGGAATTAAGCAACCTTCTATATAACATTAAGGAGGACATAATAAGTCATCTAGCTACACAATTGGATACCTTTCATATAAAAAAGAAACAGGAGAAGGTAAAGGTTACTCTCATTGAATATTATCCACACTACATCCATAAGAGGGTAAACTATAATTACAAAATATTGCTAGTATTTTTGTAGGATAGGTCCTTCATCATACCCATCAACTTATCTATATTTCCCTTTCTTATAAGAGGCTTTCTTGGCTCATCAGGCTATTTGGTTGTGATATCTACACATCTAACTATTTAATGTGTTTTCCTAAAATCTCATGTTACTTTCAATATTTATAGTTGTAACACATGCTTCACTAAGTGTTTATAAATTTTAATCTCATAGACAATATCCAATCTTTGATTCAAATGCACTGCAGCAGAGGAAAATATATAGAGTCACTTAGATTAAGGTATGGCAATACCTTTCTCATTGTCATGATAAATTTGCTATTAAAATCAACCACTATTTTATTTATGCCCTTCTTGATGGTTGTAAATTGTTGCAATATTAAAGCATTCATGAACTCCTCTCAAGAAATAATACTACTATTTGGGAGATTTTTGTACCACTCTAGCACTTTCTTCAAGGGAATGCACAAATAATTTCATCATCACATCCTCATCATGATGCAGGAGCATCCTTGGTTCTTGACAATCTTGCATCAACCAAAAATATTTTCTTTCAGTTTTTGTTCTTGTTTAGTTCAAGTTGGTGGATTCATCATATTTGCTCGCCAGACCCTATGGATCTATGTTTACATCGTGGACATGTTCATTTTCCTTTTTCCAATATTTGAGCATGATTGGATCTTTTTCCGGCAAGTTATCACTTTTGGATTTAGTGGCAGTTTCTTGAATCGACACCAGAATAATTTTCAAGCCTAACAACTAGTTTGATCACTTATGGATCTTTCCCGTAACTTGAGGATCTTGATTGTGTGATTCAAATTGTTCCATGGAGTGTCCCTGACCTTAATGATAAGTCCACACTTCATCCTATGCACCTATTGAGAAGTAATTTGAATTTGAGGCCGACCTATTCATGCACATGTTACATTTTATTTCGTTGGAGATTGTAATGATCTTTGGCCAACATAGAAAATTATAGATTTGCGGATATGATATAAAGCTTGTAATAGATCATTAGGATAGGAGAAGTTGATTAAGTAGATCAATATAGAATGGATGTGTAAGATTTTTTCTTGTGTTAAGGAGCATATAGGAATATTGTATTTTGAGCATGTTGTAATAGGCCTATGAGCCGAATCTGTAAGCTTGGATGTTTCCAGTCGATTGTAATTGAAATTTCTGATAATAAGAGTGTTTTAATCTGCATTTGACTCTGATTTTTGTGTTGCTTCCATTGTGTGACTCTTGTTGCACAATCTGAATTGTTCTCTTGGAGGACCCTCCTACCATGGCTGCACCAAATGGTATCAGAGCAAGATTCGTTCCTTGAGAGATCGTTAGAATTCACAGTCTTGTTGAAAATTTTCCTTGGGGGGCAGACAGAGGATTTGACCTGTAGCTACAGAGGACTTGTGTAAAAATGGTAGGAAGAAGAAATGGTAGAGGAAATGGAGCACATGGAAATGTAGACCCAGCTATGATGGAGATGTTGAGAGGAATTGTTGCTAGATTAGAAGCAGTCGAAACGGCCCAGAGGAGAGGTCAACTAGTTGATGATGTGAGTGATGAAGAGGTAGAAGAACATGGAGAAAGGGAAAGAGAAAATCCACCCGACCTAGATGAGGAAGAAGAGAGGTTCATAAGAGCCCTAACTAGGGTAAATACTAAACCACATTTCAATCCACCAAATTATAGAGGTAAGTTGGATTCAAATAAATTGCTTGATTGGATAACATAGATGGAGAAGTATTTTGATTTTCAAGGTACCACCGAAGATAAGAAGGTGAAATTTTCTTGTACAAAGTTGAAAGGACATGCATCCCTTTGGTGGGAACATTTGCAGACAGATAGAAAAAGAAGAGGAAAGGAGAAGATAAAATCATGGGATCAGATGGTGAATAAGTTAAAGACAAAGTTTATGCCTACAGACTATTAGATTAGTTTGTTCCCGAAGTTGAAAAATTTGAAGCAAAAGGAGTCAAGTGTGACATAGTATTCTGAGGAGTTCTAAAGTTGAATATCAGATACAGACATTCGAAGGATGAGATCGAGCAAGTAGCCAGATATGTGAATGGATTGAGGTCGTCTATACAAGATGAGATTAGTTTGATCAATTTGCAGAGTGTGGAAGAGGCATATCAATGTGCCCTAAAAGCATAAGAGAAGCTGAATAAAAGACATGAGCAAAGACAGAGAGGAAGAGGTGGAAGATTTAGAGACAAAGAACTTTTACTAGAGGAGGAAGAGGACCTTTTACAGATTAAAATAAAGATAATGAAGTCAATAGGAATGATAATTCATACCAAACTCTTACCGGAGAGGAGGATATGGTGGTCACAAAAAAGATGATAGAGGACAGGAGAAACAAGTATTTAAGGGAACTTGTTTTAAATGTGGTGGAGAAGGACATAGAGCATTTGAATGCAATTAGGGAGAGACAAGTAGAAAGAAAAAAAACAATAGAAGAACAACCTTTGCTAAGGAGGATCATTTTGAATCATCTAATAAATCAGAAGAGGGAGAAGTGTTGGTGAATAGAAGAGTATTGTGTCAAAGTGAGATGGAGCAGGAACCATTGTAGAGAAAGAATTTGTTTCAGACCAGATGCAAGGTGGCTGGTAAATGTTGTAGAGTGATTGTTGACAGTGGAAGCTTAGAGAAGCTAGTTTTTGAAGAAATGGTGACCAAATTGAAGCTAGAAAGGTTGAAACACCCGAATCCCTATCAGATAGCATGGATTCAAGATGAGCATAAGATACTGGTAAGTGAACAATGTTTGGTGAAATTGAAGATAGGAAATTATCATGATGAAGTTTTGTGTGATATCATTCCTATGTATGTATGCCATGTTTTGTTAGGAATACCTTGTCAGTATGATAGATAGGCTATTCATGATGGAAATAAGAACACATATACCATTGTTGCTGATGGGATGAAGCAAACTTTGTTACCATTGGAGGATGTTAATAGGGTTGAGGTTTGTACGAATGTTAGAGTTTGTTTGGTTGATGGAAGGAGATTTCTTGATGGACTGAGACATGAGAACATACATGTTATGCCTTGGTTCCTAAGAAGACTGCAGACTTGAAGTATGTAGAAGAAAAACAAGAGGAGGTAAAGGAGTTGCTAGTAGAATATGAGGAGATAATTTTGGATAATGTACCTGATGGATTACCACCTATGAGGAGTATTAATCATTGCATGGATCTGATTCTTAGAGCTAGTTTGCGTAATAAAGAAACACACTGGATGGCACTAACAGAAAATGAAGATTTGAATAGACAAGTGCAAGAGTCATTGAGGAAAGGTTTGATCAGAGAAAGCTTAAGTCCTTGTGCAATACTGGTTGTGTTAGCACCTAGGAAGGATGGAGAATGGAGGATGTGTACAAAATATAGAGCCATAAACAAGATCATAGTGAAGTATAGATTTCCTTTTCCCTAGATGGATGACATTATGGATTGTTTGAGTGGAGCTAAATACTTTACAAAGATAGATTTGAAGAGTGGATATCATCATACCAGAATCAAAGAAGGGGATTGGTGGAAGACAACATTCAAGACAAATGAAGGATTGTATGAGTGGTTGGTGATGCCTTTTAGACTAACTAATGCACTGAGTACTTTCATGAGGCTGATGAATGAGGTATTGAAGAAATTCTTGGGTAAGTTTGTGATTGTCTATTTGGATGACATCTTGATTTTCAGTAAGACTAGAGAAGAACATTTGTTGCATATAAGACAAGTTTTGCAGAGGTTGAGAGAAGAGCAGTTGTTGATAAACATTAAGAAGTGTAGTTTCATGAAGGAAGAATTGGTATATATGGGATTTGTGATATATGTGGATGGATTGAAGATGGATCTTGAGAAAGTAAGATCAATTGTTGAATGGCCTACACCACAAAGCATTGGAGAGGTAAGATCATTTCATGAATTGGCTAGTTTCTATCGGAAGTTCATTAGGAATTTCAGTTCTATTTGCAGTCCTATGACAAAAACAATGAGAGGAGAGAAGAAATACTTTAGGTGGAAATTTGGAGCAGATAGTTTTGAGTTGTTGAAACATAAGGTGACTAAACAACCTATGTTGGATTTACCAAACTTTAGTAAGGTATTTCAGGTAGAGAGTGATGCAAGTGGAAATGCAATTGGAGCATCATTAAGTCAAGAAGGAAGACCAGTAGCTTATTTCAGTGAGAAATTGAATGATGCTAGGAGAAGATATTTAGTATATTCAACTAGGAGTTTTATGCCATAGTTCAAGCCTTGAAGAAGTGGAGACATTACTTGTTGCCTAAGGAGTTTGTGTTGTATACAGATTATTAGGCATTACAACTCAAATTCCTTCTTCAATTCAGTGAATAGGAGTACCAAAAAGACACGTATACAGATTATTAATGGAGTTCATCCTAGAGTTATATCAAAGTTGAGATACATTAGTATGGAAGATAAAAGGAGTGCAGAAGTAGAGGAATTTGCAGAACATATGAAGAAAGTGCATACTCAAGTGAAGGAGCAATTGGAAGATATGAACTGGAAGTATAAGGGGAAAGCAGATGAAAAGAGGAGACATAAGTAGTTTGAAGTTGGAGATGAGGTAATGGTGTATTTGAGGAAGGAAAGATTTCTAGTTGGCACATATAATAAGCTCAAGATGAGGAAGTTTGGACCTTGTAATATTTTGAAGAAATTTGATTTAGGAAATGCATATGAAGTAGAGTTGCCAGATGGTGTCTAGGTATATCACCTATATTCAACATTATAGATCTACATTAGTACCGTGAAGTAGAATTCAGTGAAGACAATGAAGCAAAATTGGAGAAACAGTTTCCTAAACAACAATTAGATGAGATAGAAGATATTTTGGATGTCAGAGATGGGAGGAAAATGCATGGAAGACAATACAAAGACTACCTTGTGAAGTGGAAAGGCAGACCAATGGAGGATTCTTCTTGGATTTCCCAGGCTGAGGTAGACCATATTGGTTTTTCTTTAGCCCCAACAAAGTGAGGGAATCACTTTTCAATAACCTCAGATGTCTGATGCAGGAGCATCCTTGGTTCTTGGCAATCTTGCATCAACCAAAAATATTTTATTTTAGTTTTTGTTCTTGTTTAGTTTTTGTTCAGTTCAAGTTGGTGGATTCATCATATTTGCTTGCTAGACCTTGTGGATCTATGTTTACATCGTGGAAATGTTCATTTTCCTTATTCCAATATTTGAGCGCGATTGGATCTTTTTCTGGAAAGTTATCACTTCCGGATTTAGTGGCAGTTTTTTGAACCGACATTGGAATAATTTTCAAGCCTAACGACTAGTTTGATCACTTGTGGATCTTTCCCGTAACCTGCGGATCTTGATGGTGTGAATCAAATTGTTTCGTGGAGTGTACCTGACCTTAATTATAGGTCCACACTTCATCCTATGCACCTATTGAGGAGTAATTAGAATTTCCGGCCGACCTATTCATGCACACGTCACATTTTGTTTCATTAGAGATTGTAATGATCTTTGGCTGACACGAAAGATTCTAGATCTGCGGATATGATATAAAGCTTGTAATAGATCATTAGGATAGGATAAGTCGATTAAGTAGATCAATATAGAATGGATGTGTAAGATTTTTGCTTGTGTTAGGGAGCACATAGGAATATTGTGTTTTGAGCATGTTGTAATAGGCATGTGAGCCGAAAATGTAAGCCCAGATGTTGTCGACCAATTGTAATTGAAATTTTTGATAATAAGAATGTTTGAATTTGCATTTGCCTCCAATTTTTGTGTTGCTTCCGTTGTGTGACTCTTGTTGCATGGTTCAGATTGTTCTCTTGGAGAACCCTCCTACCGTGGCTGCACCACATCATCTACCTCATATTCATCTATGAAATTGATGAAATGTCTTAGGTTCTCTTCTCTTGTCACTACATTGTTATCTTGAAGCTTATGAATCTTTCCTCTTATTTCATTTGGAATCAAGTTTGAGTAATTAAGGATTTTAAATAAATCTAATTGTTTGTACCTCTTTGATTCTAAAGTTTCCCTAAAAGGATCAAATCTCTGAGCATGTCTTTAGACTTGATGTCCAAGATTTGACACATTCCCAAATCATTAATTTTATTATTGACAATCTCATTACTGTTGGTACTAATTTTGTGGAATCAAATTATTATTTTGATTTACATGATGTTGATTCCTATTTTGTTGTTGTTGATGCCAAATATGAATATTTGGTATATGCTATTAGTTTATGTTTGTTTTCATTGATGTTGATTACAAACCTAATTTATGTTTTGTTGTGAGGTTGCTTGAGGTTGAGCCTATTGATTGAGTAGAGCATGTTGTACAAGCTAGTCAATTTTACCTCAGAATTCTTGTCTTCTTTGCTAACATGATCCAATAAATCTAACTCCTCATCAAGAATTCTTTCTCCCTTTAGAATCAAGATGCATCTACCAATCTACATGAGGAAACCTCATCTATTGTGGAGGCATAAATGTGATCTAATAGGAAAATCATGCTACTGGTTAGCACCACGTGTTTCTATGTTTTGATTTGGAAATGCCATATACCTTCATGTTTGCATCCCTAAAGCTATCTCAACTTCCTCTACGAATCATTATATGATTTCTATGTACATCATAACTATTACTATTCATTTCTCCTCATATTCCAAGGAAATTATCAGTTGAATCCTCTAAAGTATACTAATATTGATGTCTTAAACCTAAAAAATTATTAATTGTGATAGATGTACCTACTTTATTATGATCATTTAGTCTATAAGATTCACTAGCATCTCTAGCTTTCCATTTTTTATATTAGTTCCTTGCATGAATGAATATTCCTCACATGATAATTGATACACATGCTATCTTCTTCTTTCCATGGTAATATTTTTTAAATACTTAATTTCTAGGTTGACTGAGATAGAGTCACCACTCTTCAACTAGAAGAGATAAAAATTTATTTTCTAATCAGGAATATTACAACCACAGTACTACTGCAAATTGCTAATGGATATAAATTTCTTAAATAACAAAGGTATTCAAGATGATATATTGATTAAAATTTTCCTTGGTAATGGTATCATTCTATTGGGTCCAAAACTATTGCTCTAAAATCCTAGAACTTAATTTCATCTTCAAGGATATGAGCATGTTTAAGAAGGTAAACCAAGGTTCATCTATAGATTATGGAGGGTTAAAATCCAATCAATTATGAGAGTGGATAAGCTCTCCTACACTTTGGGCTCAACTTAAACCTAGAAGGGTGTTCTTAGAGGTGTCCAAAATAGGATAGACAATGTTAAAATATAAAATAATATGATAATTTAGCAATTATATCCAATACAATTTTAACTCCAAAGGATTTTAGTAGGTTAAATGCTAACCAACTGCATATATGGCCTCTTATATAGTTGATAATGATATCATTGTAGAAAATACAAGATGAAGGTATGTATACATTATTCATAGGATGATCAATTGGCAAGACTCACAAATAATATTCTCCCTGTTTAAACTATTGAATCATGAATTACAAAGATATTGGAACATGTTTTAATTGACAGTAAAAGATTTTTTCACTATTAAAAAGAGTGTGATTGAATCACATATTTCTAAGATTGGTCCCTATCCAAGGGGTTGCAAAGTCACAATTCACAAAAGGGAAAAATAGAAAATAGAAGCATATAGGAATCAATCTAAGCATAATATACATCAGGAATAGATATCAAATACACAATATTTACTTAATCATCCAATATTATATACTACATAAATCCACATGTAAGGAAGAAATGATCATTATAAGGTTCACAATATTTTAAAAAGTCTTACAATTATCAAATCTACATTACATTCATATTAGCAAGTGCGATAAGAGGAAACCTTAATAAAATGTTATAAATTCATTGAAATATACATAGATAATCTTGAAAGTTTAATATCTAACACCCATTATAATATTATTACTTGTGAATGCTTCAAAAACCCACTAACCTCCTCAAATTAGACATTCAATGATTGAAACCCTAAAATTCACCTGATGCTTACATAATTTTTCTAAAAATAGTAACGATCAACCCTTGTAATGATGACGGAACTCACATTTATAACACATGAGAAATTTGGCCATTTCCACACATGGGAAACAACTTCAAATTAGGCATTTTGAAATAACCTACCATATTAATGGCGGTTTACATGAATGCACACTATTTATTGTTGAAGAAACACATTTGGCATCATATTTGGGTGGGAAAACATGTATTTTTAGAAAGTTACATAGGGGCATTTATGTTGATTTGGGAATTCTTGGGGTAACCGAATGAGTCTGTTGAGCCTTGGCACAAAATTTTGAATGTTCCATTGTCTAGTAGGAGTTAGGTCTAGGAGGGACTTGCAAATAAAAGGCTAGAGTTTGTGGGAGGAAGACATGGTAGGGGGTTGGGTCATAGAGAGGGTTAGGGACTTAGAATCTAGGGAGGGTTAAGTGTTAGATCCTAAGAGGGACCATGGACCTAGAAAGAGTGGGAAGGGGTTACAATTCAACACAAATTCCTTGGAAAATACTCAAAAAACTTAAGATGTTTCATTGAACACTTAACATAATTAACACATGAGGGTTCAAAAAGGAACATCACAAGACACAATTGGAAAAATTTGGGAAGGACTTAGCTTGATTCTTCTAATTTTTTGATAGGGTCCCAACACATTCAACTATGAGATCTATTTTGCAATAGGATTCTCCTTGTAAAATCTCACCTCCAAATCTCTCCAAAAAAGGTTAAAACCTACATGATCAATTTAGGAAAAACTTATAAATAATAGGGTTAAATGAGGGACATGGTCCTAGTGAGCATGCTAGAAAGTTGTATAGAAAAGTATGAAATAAAAATAAACCCATTTCACATCTACTTACGCCTCAATTTAGCTATCAATCACCCACATGTAGTTCTTGATATGTTAATGGTGATTTTGCTCAAAGGATTTGTTGTTGATGAGTGATAGAATATGGTTGCTCCTAGCGGCATCATGACTTCGTATGCCAAACTAAGGATCTCCAAATGGCTTATGGAATGGTAGATTTTAGGCTTTTGATTGAGAGGATCAATGATCAAGATTGGTTGAGAGGATTAATAGGTAGGACTAATTGGTTATTAAGTTATGAGATGGAGGGTGTAGAAAAGAGGAATTTTTAATAATTATTCTATGATTTTCATGTGTAAAGGTCAAATTTCAATAATAAGTTTTATTTAAATAATGTGAGATGGGAGGGGAACAATTAATAACTAAATGTGACATTTATTTATCTAGGACTTTATAAAATAGGCAAAATATTTAAATAAACTATTAACAAAAAAATGAATATGTGGTAGGCGATGCTAGGATGTGAGTGTTTTTTAAGTATGTAGATTTCACATAGGGGCATAGTTAGAAATTTTTAATACTTTTACATTTTCCAGTCTTTAGACTAGGACCCTATAATAAGATTCCTAGAAGTATATCCAGAAATATAAAAAAATAATTATGATTGGTTGATATTGTTTAAATTAATTAAAAAGGAGTTGAAAAAATATTTATAATTGATTGATATTAGTTGTATTAGTTTAAAAAATAGAATTGAAGGGATATTCTAGTAAGAAAACAACCAACCATTATTTATTTATTTATAGATAAATAGATGTCTATTATATTACATTATACTAATGTTAAAAAAGAATGAAAGATAGAATAGAATCACATTGATGAATAGATGTCCATTATAATACATTACACTAAATTTCATAAATAAAGAAATATAGAATAGATTCACATCTCAAAAGTCTATAACAACGTTAAACATATTAAAATAGAAAAAACACTTATTCATCAAATATATATAATTTTTTTTTCCAATTGTACATTATTGAATAAGATTACTTTAAGTTTAACACACTAAATCAAAAAAATCAAGTCATACCAAAACAAAAAACACTTATTCATCATATATATATATAAATTTTTTTTTGCCAATCATACATTATTTAATAAGATTACTTTAAAAATATTATATTTGTTTGATAGAATAATTCACACTTTTAAAACACTAAACCAAAAAAATCAAGTCTTGAATAATCAATCCAATATAAAGCAAACTCTAAAAAAGAAGAGTTAAAAAAATGGTTATAATTGATTGATATTAGTTGTAATTAATTAAAAACTAGAATTGAATGGATGTTCTAGTACAATGTCAAAAAGTTACTAATAAAACAATAAACCATTATTTATTTATTTATAGATAAATAGATGTCTATTATATTACATTATACTAATTTTAGAAAAGAAAGAAAGATAGAATATAATCAAATCTCAAAAGTCTACAAACTTTAAACATATGAAAACAAAAATCACTTATTCATCAAATATATATTAAAAAAATTCTCAATCATACATTATTTAATAAAACTACTTTAAAAACATTATATTTTGTTTGATAAGCTTTAATTCACAATTTAAAACACTAAACCAAAATAAATCAAAGTCTTTGAATAATCAATCCCAATCTAAATCAAACTCTAAAATCACATTCAATAAAACCTTCAAATGGTTATTAGGTTATGAGATGGAGGTGAAGAAAAAGATGAATTTTTAGTAACTATTATATAATTTTTAGGTCTAAAGGTGAGATTTAAATAATAAGTTTTATTTAAATCATGTGAGATGGGAGGGGAACGATTAATAAATAAATGTGACATTTATTTATTTAAGACTTTATAAAATAGACAAAATAATTAAATAAATTATTTTAATTTATTTAATTAATAGAAAAATGAATGTGGTAGGCGATGCTAGGATGTGAGTGTTTTTTAAGTGCCTAGAGTTCACATAAGGGCATAGTTAGAAATCTTTAATATTTTTACATTTTCTAGTCTTTAGACTAGGGCCCCATAATAAGATTCCTAGAAGTATTTCCAGACATATAAAAAAAATTGATTAAAAAGAAGAGTTGAAAAAAATGATTATAATTGTTTTTATATATATATTGAATCAAAGCAATGTACAAAGAATAGGAACTATCAATAGGTAGCTGATTATAATTGATTGATATTAGTTGTATTAATTAAAAAATAGAATTGAATTGATGCTCAAAAAATTAATAATAAAACAACCAACCATTATTTGTTAATTTATAGATAAATAGATGTCTATTATATTACATTATACTAATTTAAAAAAAAAAGATGAATAGAATAAAATCACACCTCAAAAATCGACAGAAACCTTAAACATGTTAAAACAAAAACCACTTATTGATCAAATATATATTAAAAAAATTTCCCAATCATACATTACTTAATAAAACTGCTTAAAAAACATTATATTTTGTTTAATAAGCTATAATCCACAGTTTAAAACAATAAACCAAAAAAAATCAGTCTTTGAATAATCACATTCAATAAATGGTGATGATTCTAAAGTACATTCCAAGTTGAAATAAAATATTCTGCAAGCATATCCATAGCTACCTGAAGCTCTCTACCAAATCAGATACGCCTGAACTGTAATAAGTAAAACAGCCATAAATTTATATACCCATTTCCAACAAAGCCAAATATACCCGGCGGGCAGTTTGCCCAAAAACGACTGGTCCAGAGGTCAAATCCCATTAGATAATCTGGGTAATGGATCCAATATTATAGCATTCACCTACCCTTGATCTCTTAATGAGACAGAATCAGGAGTCAATTGCATGTTCTAAATTCCACAGAGATCTTTGACCCGTCTTCACAGCAGTTACGTTACTCCAAAGCAATAACCATCAGGTATTTCCGTATTCTTCCACCGTCTACTTTTGTACATATCAGAAAGGATGATATTTATTCCCGATTGACCCCCTTTTCTGTACTTCTATTCCGTGCCCCCGTTGTTCTTGTTTGTATATGTTGAAGTCCATTAAGAGAGGCCATTAACTATGCTTGTCACAGCTGGCCAGAGCGGCTCTTGTCACCATTGAAAACCGTGTCGCCAATGAATTTACCTATATCTCTGTGTCTTTAAACTTTCCCAAGACGAAAGCTCCAAATGGTTGAGAATGACAGTTTTGACTGTCCTGTTTCAGACCTGTTGTTGGTCCGGTTGTAAATACAGTATACCCTTTACCCTTTACATTGGACCCTCAACCTAATCCTTCAACCATATACCCTCAAACCTATACCCTAAACCCTCTAACCTCAACCATAAACCCTTTAACCCTAAACCCTTAAACCTTCTACCCTATACCCTCAACCCAATACTCTCTATCATCGACCCTAATCTCTCAACCCTCAACCCTTAAACTCTAATACCCTAGAAACCATCAACCCTATAGGTCCTCCACCCTAATCCCTCAACCCTATACCCTCAACCCCTATTTCTTTCTCTCTATCTATACATCTCACCTCTCCGTCCCTCCCTCCCTCTCTCCTACCCTCTCTAATTGTCTCTATCTACCCTCTCCCTCTTTCTACGTACCTCTTGTTCAATCAATCCCTACCACCCTCTATTGCTCCCTCTATCTATCTCTCTATCTCCCTCCCACTCTCCCACTCCCTCTCTCTCCCTCTCTCTCTCATGTCTCTCCCTCCCACCCCCTCTTTCTCAAGTCTTTCCCTCTGGAAACCTACCTAGGCATCTCTCTCTCCCCCCTCTCT